>JAASGX010000100.1:0-45774 GCA_023334415.1 Phytopythium chamaehyphon | reverse complement strand
CGACTTCGTGCGTGTGCTCTTCTGCACGTCGTGCGGCTACCAGCAGAGCTTCACGCAGGTCAAGGAATTTTTGGAGGACAAGTACCCGCACCTGGCCGACCGCGTGTTCGGCGCCAACTACGACGTGAGCCCCGTCCGGCAGGTGCGGCCACACGGGGGTTATGCTGATGGAGATTAGGCTGGGCGTGCTCACCATCATGTTGGCTACCAGATCGCGGCGCAGGCCGTCGGATACGCGCAGATCGCCTGCATGATCCTCATGGTGTTTGGGGAATACGTGAGTTGCGTTGCTGCTATTGACCGTTGTTAAGTTCGCGACCTAATCCACCGGTGCTTTGCAGCTCTTGCCGACGGTCGGCATCACTGGCAACGCGCTGCGCTGGGCGCTGGACAACCGCCTTATGGCGTTCGGAGTCGTTCTGCTGATGGGATCCGTCGCGCAGAGCCTGACGTCCAGCGGCGCCTTTGAGATTTACTTCAATGGTGAGCTCTAGCTCGCGATCGATTGCGTGTCAAGCTTGCTGACTCAATCTGACTGCGTTCTGTAGACGAGCTGATATTCTCCAAGCTCCAGACTGGACGATGGCCCACGCTGCAGGTACAAGACAAAATGGATCGTGGTTGTTGAGAGAGATGCCCAGGGCCTAACCAAGATGTTATTTGTAACAGGAGCTATCAACGTCCCTCGCGGCGTTCGGACTCGACGACCTGGCAGCGTGAGCAGCCACCAGTAGCATGGGGACACGATAGGATGGATTGTGGTAACTACTAGCGAGGATTCAGCCGAAAATGCAGCGGATGACCACGTTGAAGTCACTCGGTCGAGGTCCACTTCAACTTGCCGCGCTCGTTACAAAACCGAGGGAAGTTGAAGCTTTCCCCTGCTCGAAAAGCGCGGGAAGTGCGCCGCCGATGGCGCTCAAGCCGCGCCATTTCCCGATCTTCCAGCTCTCGAGCAGCCCATGAGCGTCCCGAGGTCGCCGCGGAGCTTCTTTTTTGCTGCCGGCGGTCGCCAGTCGCCGCCTTCGCAGTCCTCACAACAGCAGCAGCAGCAGCGACAGCAGGAGACGATGCGGCTGGAGGAGCCGCTGGAGAGCTACCGAGCCAAGGCTCTGCGCAAAGAGGTCTCCCGGCTGGGGCTTAAGGTCACGAGGAGCGGCAACGGCGCCAACGACCACAAGAGCGGCTACATGGAGCTGTTGCGGGCCCATCGGCAGCAGCAGAGGCTGGCGGGGCCGGCCCCGCAGAAGTTGCTGATGCCCCCGAAGCCCAAGAAGCCCAAGAAGCCCGAGCCGTACTACCACGGAGACCTTACCTTCCGGTGCGTTGGCATTGACATCTGCTGTTGCCGATGATGATGTGGAGACTTGACAATGCTCCATACTTGCTCGCAGGCTGATTGACATGATGCTCTCGGAGGACAACTGGCCGAGCGTGCACGAGTTCTACAAGACCGTGGCGCTGAAGAACAAGTCCATGATCAGCGACACGGCCACGACGCAGTCGTTCGACCTGTACGGACCGCGGCAGTCGGTCGAGGGCAGTCGCTTCTGGTGGCAGATGGCGGACGCGATGGCGGCGATCGACCGCAAGTCCACGCCCGACGCGCTCTTCGACGCCTGGAAGCACGTCTGCGCGGCCTACAACGGCAGGAAGCTCCCGAGCTCGCGCGAGGGAGAGGAAGAAAAGCGCGAGATGATGTACCTGCTCTCCAAGCTGCGCACGTGTCTCCACCTCGTGCCGTGCACGACAGTGGGGAGTTACTTCAAGACCTTTGACCCGATCGTGATGCCTCCATCTGGCGAAGGCACCAGCAGCAGCAGTAGTTGGTGTCTTGACTGCTTCACAGACAGCACAGACGTGCGATCCGACAGCGACAGTAGCACCTCGGACGCTGCTGACGTGGCGGTAGTCTCGGACCTGGCTACGACTGACGCCTCGCAGAGCACAGATGCTGAGGACCCGCCGCTACTGGAGATGAAGCGCGAGTTCTGGCGCTACAGGAGCAAGCTCGTGCGCCAGCAGCTCACGACCGCCAGGCTGCAGCATGGCATGCAGTGCGCGGCCTTCCTGGAGCAGCGGCTCTCGGGCGCCAAGCGCAAGATCGCGGCGCTGCGAGGCGAGCTCAGCGCCAACAAGGGCGCGCCCGACGCGCAGGCCGCCGCCGCCGAGCTGTCGCTCTACGAGCGCGAGCGCGCGCAGCTGCTGGCAGCGCTCCAGACCGCCGCGCCGGTCGCTCCTCCGTCCTCATGACCGCGATTACCAGGGACGCGCAATATTACGACACTTGCCTTTTGACACCGACAACTTCAACTTGCCCGAATACAGCGCGGCGCTCTATCTGGTTGTTTAACGTTGAACTTGGCTCACTTGGCTCCAGTATGCCCATCAAGTGGGTTCCCTTCCAAGTCACCATTTAGTACGTGGCTCCTCCAGCATGGAACCCTGGCGGTCATCCTGCTCCTCCCTGACCGCCTTGCGCTTCACGCGGGCCGCCGCTCACTCCGCAACTCGCCGTTAATCGCGCGCGTCGACCTCCCCGTAGGCTCCAGATGCTCGCGCGGCGCCTGCTTTCCCCCGCCCGGCGCCTCGCCGTCCGCTCCCAGCAGCAGCCGCAGCCGCAGGCGATGACGATGGCGACGCGGCTGCTGGCCGCGAGGCTGTCGACGATCGTGCACGCGTCGCCCCACGAGGACATTGCGATCCCGGACGTGACGCTCTGGGAGGTCATGGAGGAGCGCGCGCACGGCATGGCCGACAAGCCCGCGTTCGTGGACGGCATCACGCGCGAGGCGCTGACCTTCAGCGAGCTGCACGAGGGCGCCAAGCGGCTGGCGGTCGCGCTGGCCCGCGACGGCGTGCGCGAGGGCGACGTGCGTGGGCTTTGCGACTGGCGAGACGTGGTCTGCAGCTGACGTTTCCGTGCCTTCAGGCGGTGCTGCTGCACTCGTTCAACTGCCTGGAGTACCCCATGGTCGTGCTCGGTGCGTTGCGTTTCTGCTGATGCCGGTATTGCTTCCGGTGGTGCAGATCGACTAACGACCACTGTTTGACAGCGCTGACGTCGCTCGGAGCCATCTGCTCGCCGGCGTCGCCCATGCTCATGCCGAACGAACTCGCGCACCAGCTGGCGCAGTCCAAGGCCAATTACCTCATCACGCACCGCGAGATGGAGGCCACGGCCACCGAGGCCGCCAAGATCGCGGGGCTCGACCAGCGCTTCATCTACACGCTCGGCAAGGACGGGGAGAGCAGCCACCTGACGAACATCAAGTGCGTGGTCTCAAGATACCGTTTTGCTGGTCGAAACACGTGTCTGACATTGAATTTTCACTTTGCAGCGACATCATTAAGCAGCACGACCCCAACGAGTTCTCCTACGACCCGTACGACCCCAACAAGAACGTGGTGCTGCCGTTCTCGAGCGGCACGACGGGCAATCCCAAGGGAGTCGCGCTGAGTGCGCGCAACCTGCTGGCGAACGCGCTGCAGGTCGGACACGTCGAGAAGCTGGGCACCTACAATCTAGGGCTGGTGCCGTTCTACCACATCTACGGCATGATGCTCATCCACCTCTCCATCTACCAAGGCAAGGCCATCGTGACGCTACCGCGCTTCAAGCCCGAGACGTTTCTAGAGACGCTTTCCAACTTCAAGATCCGCACGGCGCACATTGCGCCGCCGGCGGTGCTGTTCCTGGCTCACCACCCTCTTGTGGACGAGTACGACTTGTCGGCGACTGAGTTTGTCGTATCGGGCGGTGCTCCAATGGGCGCCAAGGTTGAGACTCTCGTGCGTGATCGCCTCGGACTACACGTCAAGCAGATTTACGGCATGACGGAACTTTCTCCTGCTGTCAACTATGGCGAGGACCACACCCGCAAGCCGGGCAGCGTCGGTCGACTGGTGCCAAACACAGAGTTGCGTGTCCGCTGTGTTGTGGACAATGTCGATCTCCCAGCTCATAAACACGGCGAGCTGCTGTTCCGAGGCCCGCAGGTCATGCTGGGCTACGTGAACAATGAAGAGGCCAACAAGAGTGTGTTCACGGAAGACGGCTTCCTGCGCACCGGTGATATCGGATACATTGACGAGGACGGCTTTGTTTTCGTGGTGGACCGTGCCAAAGAGCTGATCAAGTACAAGGGCCACCAGGTCGCCCCCGCTGAGCTTGAGGATGTGCTGAACCACCACCCGGGACTCGCCGACTCGTGCTGCGTGCGCGGAAAGAACGCGGACGGCGAGGAGATCCCCAAGGCGTTTGTTGTGCGGAAGGACAATGAGCATGGCCGTGACTTGACGGAGGAGGAGGTGCTCGAATTCGTGGCGGAGCGCGTGGCGCCATACAAGAAGGTGCGCGAGGTCGAGTTCATCGACGCGATCCCTAAGAGCCCGACTGGCAAGATGCTGCGACGCGAGCTGCAGGAGCGTGAGAACCGTGTGCATGAGTGAGTGATCAGATGAGGCACGGTTGCATCCTACTACCCGGAAAATCAATGCGTGTGTGTTTTCGTGGTTCAAAGTGCTTGAGTGTATCATGGTCACGTGCAAAGCTTGCTACTCGAGATTTACATCGTTGCTACGTGAGCAAGAGGACTACCTATCCATATGGTAGAGGAGTGAGTTTTCGCGCGTGCAGTGTCCCGCGCAACTTCCTGGAGAAACACCAGCAGCTTTTCGAAAATCAGCTGGATCCTCTCGTTTCACATGAGCATCATCGGCAGTGATTCATGTGGAGCATCCTTCGCGGTCATTTAGCGCATCCTGAACCGCTGTCATCTTGTGGCGCCATCTTTGCGCGTTCCAAGCGCATTGTGTTACGTCTTGTTGCGCGACAGCTTGCTGACGCATGCAGCGCTTTGATTGTCCAAGTTGGGAAATCGAAGCGTGGGAATCCCACGTGCATGCAGCGCTATTGGACCTTGGGCTCTTATGCAAACGTGTGCTCATCGACACACTTTCGAGCACCAAAATCTAAGAGTCTCTCGAAGCCGCGTACAATACAGCAGGATAAGCTATATGTTCCCCTGGTACACCCGCCCGTAAGAATCTCAAGATGGATTGGATACGGATGGAGTCCGCCTGCTGAGATCTGGAACCGCTGGCGAGGCTCGCCCGGCTGTGACCTGGTCCCGACAGGCGCTCAGAGGACGAAGAAACCGCCAAAGCGGTCGGATGCGCCGCAAGCAATCAGCTTTGCGCATGAATCACGAGCGGCCGGTGGGTCACCATGACAAAGTCGGAGCGAACGACCGATCAAGCCAACACCTTGTAGGACTCTTGACCGAAGCGCCAAGATCTGTCGTGTGGGATTTCCCTTGAGCATTTTGCTTGAAGTTGGAGAGAAATCCTGCGAGCCCTCCTACGCCAAGGCGGACGCACATGTGCGCCGTGACTGTTTCATTCTGTAACGTGTACCTGGTGACGAAGACATGGGAAGGATGGGCCAGAAAGATGAAATATGGATCTCCAACACACGACGACTGCCGTCGGAATACAAACTGCAGCAAGTCACGCTGGACTCGAAGACTCTCAGTCTCACCTCCCCCACCTGTTGCGGTCCGTGGAACAAACGAGTCGCGTGAAATGGATTCGAACCACGCAGGCGTCGGAAGCGTTCTGATCGTGTCTCCAGGAGGCGGAGGGGCCTCCCGAAGCGGGTGGAGGGAGGGACACATTGCTGGAACGAGTCGTCACGGCCTGAGGAGGTCGGCTCCATTTTACGGCTTGCTGCCGCCTGCGCACCCGACTCGACCAGTCGTGAAACAAAAGCATTGCAAATGGCCGACTCGAGGCTCGTCGTCCGACGCAAGATCGCCGACACGCTCTACGGAGAAGTGCTAGAGTGCAACCTCATCCTACCAGACGACCCTGAGAGCCTCAAACCACTCACCGTCGCGGTCAAACGTATTTCTCTCGACATGGCCTCCCGAATTCAAGCCACGCAGAAACCTGGGCGGCGACTGGACGATCCGTACCAGGAGTTCCGCGTTGCCCAAGCGCTCATGGACCTGGACGGCCATCCCAACATCGTCTACCCTTTCACCCAAATGGTGCAAGATGGCGACCTCTACCTCGTTTACGAGTTCTGCAGTGGTGGCGATCTTTTCCAGCTGCTTGAGGGTAACAAGCTCAGCGCCGGACTGCCCGAGAATCAGGCACTCTCGCTCATGCGTCAGGTGCTCGAAGGAGTCCGCTTTCTACATGCAAGAGTTGGCGTCGCTCACCAAGACCTCTCCCTCGAGAACGTGCTGATTGGTGGTGAAGAGCACGTGTGCAAAATCGCCGACTTTGCGTTGTCAGTCGACGTCAATTCGACGCCGAGTGACGAGCAAGTCGGGAAAGACTTCTACATGGCGCCAGAGGTGGTTTCACGCGAGCGCTACGACCCCGTCAAGGCCGACATTTGGTCTCTCGGAGTGATGTGGTTCATCCTACTCACTGGGTCAAGACTCGTTCCCATCGCATCCCGCACAGACAGGAGTTTCGTGGCACTGGAGAAACACGGGGTGCAGGTTGTGTTGGAAAAGTGGGGATATGCCGGGCGCGTGTCAAGCTCCACAATCGGGCTTCTTGCCCGGATGTTGGCTGTCAACCCCTTGGAGCGCATCGACTTAGACGAGATCCTCGCCCATCCAGTACTGAGCTGATCATTGAGGTTTTGGCACCACAAAAACAACAAACGTTAGCTAGCATTTCTTGTAGAAACAAATTCGAGTCTTCTCCATCACTGAGAGCATTTCGTATGATGTTACGTCGTGTCTAGCTGCAAACGCGAGTCCCACCAAATGTCCTTGTGCATGAGGGCTCTATGAGGTTCAATACTCAGAGAGTATGCTTGCGAGTGCTTTCGATCTCAACGTTTGTGTATTGTTTCTAGTGGGTTTTTTCAGTCAGATCGCTCCCGGTACTCAAATCTCTCGGACGCGCGCTTTCTTGGCTCCCAAGCATCGACATCTTACGGGTGATGGTGGTGCGGTGGTGGGCCGTGGTGATGGTGCGGCGGGGGAGGCGAGTGATGATGCGGCGGGGGAGGCGAATGGTGGTGCGGCGGCGGAGGAGTATGGTGGTGCGGCGGAGGCGAGTGGTGTTGCGGTGGCGAGGCATGGTGATGCGGAGGACCACGCGGCGAGTGATGCGGCGAGTTCGGAGGAGGGTTGTGATGATGATGACCGCCAAACATTGTCGTTGCTGGATTGGCTGGTTGGATAGTCTTTGCTGGGCTTGTGAGCTCGAGGCGGAGGATTTGGCAATGATAAGCAAGGAGAGCGATGCGGGTGAGGCGAATGAGGTGGGCTTCGGGATCGCATTGGATTCTTCGCCAACTGAGCTCGAATGTTTCAACTTCGAGTCTATCCTGACAGATCAGGAGCCTGCATCGCTGCATTGAAGTTCTTGTTGGGATTTCCACATGCAAATTCCAACGTGGAATTCAAGGCCTGAGATCGTCATGGTGGATTATGGGAGTACCGTACGGGTTGAGGCTGATAATCATGGTCCATGGCTTGACCATGTTGCAGTGCCTCGACAATCGGCTGGGACAATTGTCCAGCAGGAAACCGGATCTTCAGTTTTGATTTGCATTGGACTCGGATAGGTTATGAAATTCTTCATGGCCAAAATGTCTCGTGGTGTTACTGGTGCTCGAGTCAAATGCCGGCGCCAAAGCGAACAGCAAAAGAGTTAACGAGTGCGATGCGACAGCGGAGCACGGAGCTCTCCAGGGCCAACGCTGGGTAAAACGCCGCTTCAGATTTGTACTGGTGATTGAGCACAAGTTGGTTGCTAGCATGCAATGATGCAGAAAAGATGGAGGAAAACAGTCGACTTTATAATGTATTATCGAATGGCAAACAACGGTGGCTTGCATTGCTTTCGCGCGCGACAACTACCATCCGTGGTGGTGATGGTGGTGGTGGTGCGGCGGCGAGCAAGGCGGCGGAACCTCGAACACCACCGGCGGGGGAGGCATCGCGTACACGACTGGCGCAGGCGGAGGCACCTCATAGTACACCGGCGGGGGAGGCGGGGGCATCTCGTACACGACTGGCGGCGGTGGAGGCATAGCGTAGACAACCGGTTGCGGTGGAGGCGCAGCGAAGATGACCGGAGGCGGCGAGCATGGCGGGTGATGATGGTGGTGGTGATGCCGAGGAGAGCCGCCGAACATCTTGAGTGAAGATATGTGAGGATTGAATGAAGGTGGTGTGTGCTCGAGGAGTCCGAATCGACAATGAACAGCCATGAGAGAGCGGAGAGAGCTGAGCTAGGACAGCTTCGTCGGAAAGATGATGCGACGCTTTTCCTGAGCAAAATCCAGGTTCATTCATTTTTATCAAAAATCAAAACCAAACACATGACTTCAACTCGAAATCGCTGTTGTGCTCTCCACGCCTTGGTTACCAGTGGGGGTGTGGGTGATGCGGAGGCGAGAATGGCGGAGGTGAGCGCGGAGGCCCCATCATTGGCGGTGGCGGGTACATTTGCGGCGGAGGTGGCGGCGGTGGTTGGTAGTATCCGACTGGCGGCGGCGGAGGCGGCATTTCATAGACAACCGGCGGAGGAGGAGGATAGAACATCGGGGGTGGAGGCGAGCGTGGGGAGCACGGTGGATGATGGTGGTGATGATCCCATGGACCTCCGAACATGTTGGCCTTGGACGTACACACTCTCGATCTGGTAGTTGAGAAGTAAGAAGTTGTTTTTGCAATGACCTTGAGACGGACATGAGAACCACGGGCGCCTTCGATGAGGTGCAACCGACACGCAAAGTGTCGTTGGACACCAGTTTTATCGCGAAATTCTGCGGAGGGCTTTCGATAGTTGCGATATTCGGTGCCATCGGGATCTGAGGCATCGTAAGCTGTGCTTATCATCAGCACCGCTTACGATGGCCTCCATGTCGCAATGCAAATCGTAAAATCTGATAGTCTCCTCATGTGTCAGTGACAGCCTGTCCCACGACCATATCGGCGAGTGCTCAATGCGTTGAGCTCGCTCCATGCATAATGAAGCTATTTTGCGATGCTACCAATTAGAAGAACTCGGTGCTGCGTGTTGAAATCAATTTACAAACGTCCTGCGGCTTAGGTACCGCAGAGAATGCTCGACTACTTGAATAGCCGGCTACTAGACGTAGGGCTGGCGCTGTTGGTAGTATCCCGGCGGCGGGGGCGGAGGCGGCGGTCCTTGCTGCACGTACACTGGCTGCACGTACACTGGCTGCGGTGGAGGGCTGTAATAGCCGCCGTGGTGGGGACTAGGCGGGCCACGGCGTCGGTCGTCGTTACCACCAGCTGCAGCTCCCGCAAGGCAGCACGAAGCACAGCAGGCGCCGCACAGACAGCTCGTTAGGTCGTCAGGGAAGCAGCAGCAGCAGCAGTCGGGGCCGTCGTCGGGGCCGCACATTGGGACTGGCTGTGGAGCTTGATGTGTTGGGTGGGCAGAGGATTTTGGAATGGCTTGGGGAGAGAGGAATACACGCCGCGTTAATGGATATTTCCGTGCAATCTTCTCACGCAGGCGGGATCGGAAGCAGTTCTCTGCTGCAGGTCACCTGCCCGGCAGCTCGCAAACACGATCACGTCAGTTTACGATCGGGCTGAGCCAATCCACAGTGAATGGGCGAGTGTCACAACTCTTTGAAGGCATGGTGAAGCATGATTCTCGTTTAGGCTAATAAACTACTTGGCGATGTACTTGAACTGGCAGCACCGCATCTTCATCGACGCTTGGGGTGCATCTTTGGGTGGTGGCGCGGCGGTTGCTGAACCACCACGGGGGTCACGTACACGACCCGAGGAGGGGCGCGGTGGTCGCGGTGGCGGCGCTGCTGGCTTCGGTCATCAGACGCAGCGCTGACACAGCACAGGGCGCAGCAAGCGCCGCAGAGGCAGTCGCCGAGGTCGAAGCAGCACATGGTTGCGAGGTGGAAGGTGTTGGATGCTCAGGAGGTGGTGGTTTGAGTTGTGTCGAACTGGAACTCCCGAGCGAAACTGAAGTGACCTTGTCCATTCTTGTCTCGTTGCCCTCGATCTGTTGCTGTGCCTACTCCGTGGCCGATCAATGGGCAGGTGTATATCGCCGCGCAGGAGCTTTGCGCTGTTCGCTCACGTGGATTTTGCCTAGCAGAGTCACACAGGCGCTTGGATTTTTCAATGCGATTTGCAAAATGGGTATCTGCGACGTGGGATATGTTGAGTTGAAAATGAGAGGCATGGCCGATCCATCCGCCACATGACTACTTCACGTGACACTCTTTGAGGCAGATGGCTTGATAGCCTTCGTGATCGGCCACCGCGTATCGATAGGCACAGGAACACACCGAGGATAATGGGACAAGAATGGAAAGGCTCACTTGCCCCTCGCCCGGCAGTTCAAGCTCGACCTTCATCTGAAAGAGTTCTGACAACATGAGGAGGACGAAGGTTGCGCTAGATTAATAGATAGTTGTTGTGCGCGAGTAATTATCATGCTGGTAGTTGCCGTGCTCGTGGTGGTTGCGCGTTCATGTCTGTCGTCTCTAATAGACCGGACGCGCGTAGTAGTAGCCTTGCTGCGGCGGTGGCGGCGGCGGGATCTCGTGGACGACAACTGGCTGCACGTAGACTGCGCGTGGCGACGAGTAGTACCGGTCCCGTCGATAGCGATCGTCATCCGCAGAGGCAGCCGCGCCCGCGAGGCAGCACGAGGCGCAGCAGGCGCCGCAGAGGCAGCTCGCGAGGTCGTCTGGAAAGCAGCAGACGTCTGGGCCTGGGAAGCACATTGTATAGCAGTGATAGTCGCTTGGCTTGTAGGTTGGCTTGCAAGTTTTGGAATGGCAAAGGAGCGTGGCGCGTTCTCACGAAGGAGCTCGGTTGTGACAGGCACTTCAACATCAATTTTTTTAGAATCCACAGCTCTGCGACGTGTGCTCACTTGGTTAGTGTATGCTGAATCGCTTGTCACATGAGCACCTAGAGAGCATGCGACTAGCGATCTGGCAGGATACTTTGCTTTTCTCCTCTGCCGATGCGAATGAAACGATCGCGATTGTTCCAGGGAGGCAGTGCAAGTACAGACATTGCTCGGTTAGGTCTCATTGAAGTGTATCGACACCATTGCCACTGGGGGGGGGATTTCAGTGCTATTTACATGCCCTCTTACACATGCGAGCCATTGAGATATGAGTGCCGGAGCACTCCAGTCTCCAGAGTGGCGATAATCGGAATCCGTTCAATCGGCAGTTGCAGTGGATGCGACTGCAACTCGCTCCACACTACTGCAGTACACTAGGAGTACCTAGGATTGCCATGATGGCTCCTCTGGACCGACACTGGTGACGGCGCTGGCCCGAAAGCACATACCAGCAAGCTCGATGTACGTTCCCCAGCACTCGCATCACATTCGCAGCTTGAAGTCGCTGGTGTGGAGGTGCAGGCAGCTGAACGTGGGGCTGCGAGCCGCGCAACGTCACGGCCAGCGTGACGCACCTGCAGCGCCTCAGAAGCAGCTGCTTTCCCCGCCCGCGCGGGAAAACCAGCTCCAGCCTCCGATAGCTACAGTATCTTCCGTCGGTCGGGCTCGCCCCAGCGATGCATGAGCAGCGCGATCCATGCTTGCTCGCTTGCTCTCATGCACATTTCACGCCGCGTTGCTTTACTTTTCGCATTGCATTGTACGCCAGTAGCCCATATGCAACACTGCCCTCCATCTGCGTGGACAACGCTCCAACAAGCATACCGTACCCATAGTTCAGTTCGCCGCGCCCAGCTGACTCTCTGGCCGAATTTCAGCCAATCAAACAGCCGGAAACTTGAATGACTGGCGCACTCTATGCCCTGCGCGCGCATACAGTGGCCGAGTGCCCCAGGGGGCGGGAACAACTTGGCGCTTTCCCCCTTGCAGCTCCATACTGCGCGAGTCGCGCCCGCCTGTCCAGCGCGGAAGCACGCGCCGCCCCGCCGCCCACGCGCACTGTACGCTCGGCGCTCTCTCAGGCTCGTCCCAGCCGAGAAGCGCGCGCTCCGAGGCCCGCGACAAGCGCTTCCGCGGCTCCTGAGGCGGCCGAGAGACGATGCCAGAGGTGCGCGGGAGTCCTGTGGGATTCGGAAGCGTTATGGGACGCCGCTGACGGTTATTGCGGCAGTCACTGGCGTTCGCGGCCCCCGTGCCGGCGTTCGTGTACCAGAACGCGTTCTTCGAGACCAGCGTGCAGCTCGTGGACGACCACCGTGGCCGGATAACGGGGTGCGTAGCGGGAGGCGTTATGCTGGTGTAGTGGGGAGTGAAGCTAACGACGGAGCTACTGCTGGTGGCGGTGACTCACAGGGCTGGCAAGGCGCTCGAGGTCGGGCTGCGCTTCCACGACACGTACGACGTGGTGGAAGACCAGGACGCCGTGCTGGCGACGGACCAGCCGGCACTGGCCATCGACCCAACCACCGGTGTCTGTCACCTACGCGTCAAGCTCAAGACGCTCACGGCCACGTGCGACGGGCGCACGTTCTGCATCGAAGTGCGCGCCGCCGATTCCGGTGCGTGGATTTTTTTTTTTGGCTCTGCTGGGGATTGAGAGGATGGCGGACTCACTTTGGACGCGAGCAGACGCAGAGACTGCCTTCTCGACACCCATCACGGTCGTCAAGGAGAAGCTCAAGATCGTGCAGCAACCACCGGAAGTGTGGTTTAAGGATGAGGGCGGCCGCGAGAAGTGCATGGCCATCACGCTGGTGCTCGAACCAGCACCGGGTGCTGCCATTGAAGACCGAGTGGTGCGTTGCCCGCTCGCGTATTTCTGCTGCGAGGACGTAGCGGTGATGCTGACTACCAGCTTTGTGTCGTGTGCAGGTCCCACTGGAAGTGCGGTTGCTGTACGAGTCCGGAAACCCCGTGTTGAACCAGAACATCCTGCGTTTGTTCCCGGACATGCGGCCCAACATGACACGTGGACGCGTAACCATCTCATTCCGCATCGACGATGTGTCCAAGAACCACCAGGGCCAGTCGTTTGTGCTGGAGATCACACCGGAACGCCAGGAAACGTCGTTCATGTTTCAGGATATCGCGCCAACCCGCACGAGCGTGATTGCAATCCGCTCCAAGCGCAACAAGAGGAAGCTCAATGCGGGAGGGGGTGGAGTTGCTACTGCTGTCACTGGCGCTCGAGCCTCGCCGCGATCGGTGGCAGGAACGCCGCGATCCGCAAACAATCTCATGATGATGCCGCCTCCCCACCATCACATGATGGGCTCGCCACTGTCTGCACAGCAGGCACATCAACGACAGCGAAAGCAAATGCACCCAGGAGGTGCGCAGCCAATGGGATACGGGATGATGTCTGCACGATCAGGTGAAATGGTCATGCAGCAGCAGCAACAGCAACATCAGCAGCAACATCAGCAGCAACATCAGCAGCAGCAGCAACATCAGCAGCAGCAGCAAATGAGCTGGAGCAGTCACGTCATGACGCCGCAAAACGGTATGACCAGCATGCAGACTGCAGCCACAGCAGGAACGCCAATGCACAGCGCTGCTCAAGTCGCATCGACCCCCCAGAACCAACAAGCTCCAGCTACAGTTGTCGCTGAGTGGAAACTTGCTGCATTTGAGATCCACCCTGATGGATCAGTCAACACTGCTCGACCTATCTACCGGTGTCCGCAATGCCGGCGGATGAACGATATGGATATGCTTTCCAATGGTGCGGCCGAGCACTTGTTCCAGTGCATGTTCTACGCGGGATATCCTCCAGCTCCGACACCTGCGAGCAATCCGATGATGTATCGTTCTCAAGTGGAAGGAACGCCTTCGCATCAGATGCAGCAGCAGCAGCAGCAACAACAGCAACAACAGTACCAGCAAGTGTATCACCAAACTCAAATGACAACAAGTACGACGGCAGCGACTTCTCGGTCAACGGAGTTGATGGGATCGTCCACGGTCAACTCGCAGCAGAACACTGTCAACATCTCGTCAACCTCGAGTGCTATGCCAACGAGTACCAGCGCGGGAAGTAATAACTACGGACTCGATGTTCCAGCAGATACATCTCCGAAAACGCTGGCGGCATTGATGCAGTCTTCGACGCAGCGACCAACGCTCACGATCTCGCCGTACATGAACAAAACGACAGGGAGTGATGATGGAACACATGACGGAAGCTCGGATGCACCTTCGCCTGCAACTATCGCATCCCAGCTTCAGCAGCCTGCAACTAGCCAAGCAAGTGGCAACCTGTTCGCAAGCAATGCGTTCCACAGCCAAATGGATATAAGTGATCTTGGAAGCACAACGTCCTCAAGTTCTGCATCTTCGTTGACTACCGCGACGAGCAGCAGTATGATGCCGGAAAAGCTTACATTCATCAACAAGCCAGGCGATGACGACTCGTCTGATGATATGTTTCACGCGAGCCAGTTGCCACAGGAGTCACCATCAACTGCGTTCGCTGTTGGCATCGGTACGGCTTTTTTCAACGAAATGACAAGTATGGGGATCAGTCTGGACCAGTTTGACAAGGCGGACCCCAGCAACAACCCACTGAGCGATTTTGCGAGCCTCCCAGGAGACCCGAGTGAGGAAGACCAGGTCTACTACATCCTGGCACGCATGTATACGGACGCGCAGAGCCAAAAGCTCGGGCTGCCTGCGTTCGACCAGTTCCAGCGCATGCTGGGCTTCTACAACGAGGCACAGAGCGACGTGCAGACGCAGGTTGTGTTCCACTCGCTGCTGGACGTCGGGCTCTCCGAGAAGGAGCAGGTAGAGATCACTGGGAACTTTATGGAGGAGCTGGAGCGCGGTTCGGACGCTGTGCACTCGCTGCCCAAGTACCAGCACAACCTCATCATGCTGCGCGAGGACGCGCTCATGTACTATTGGAGCCAGTCGCTGGTGTGAGCGCCCGCGTAGCTGTTGTGATAGAGAGAGAATCGAATCCCAGCACGCGAAGCGAAGCGGGTATATATATGAATCGGGCATTTGCGTCTACCAGCTTTCAGCCCGTCGATCCCCCGCGGTGAACGATGGCCTCTATTCGGTACGCTAGCTGTCTTCTCGTGAGAGATCTCCCTCCCAACCGAGCACGTCGAGGCTGTAGACGATGACGCGGCCGTACAAGTCGCTGCTGCGCTCGAACGTGAGGCTGACGGCATCCAGCGGCTCGTCGCTGCGCTGCAGCTGGAAGCTCTGCGACTCGCTCGAGTCCCTCGGCTCGGCGTCGCACACGCAGTCCGCGGCGTCCCACCGGCCGCTTCGCCGCGCGTGGACTTTCAGCCGCAGCGCCGAGAAGCCGCCCTGGAACATGACGCGCAGCTCGGTGGCGCGAACGGCGCGGCCGAGCGCCAGCTGCAGGCGCTGCGGAGAGCCCTGCGCCGAGGCCCAGCAGGCGTCCGCGGGCGCGGCCGGCAGTGCGTTGTCGGCGCCGAACTGCGCGCGGTCGCGGTCCAGCACCGAGGACGCGCGGCAGCGCACGCGCGCGTCACTTAGCAGCGACGTTGGCGCCATTTCCATTAAGCTTTGGCGTCGGATTCAAAATGGCGAGCGATGATTGGTTGCAGCGGGTCGATGAATGTTGGTCGTGACGTGATTGGCTGAAAACGGGCGAAATCTTTTCCCCCTTCTGGAACAGTCGACTTGCCCGTCGTCATTTTCTTCCGCGAGGCGAGGCTCACTCGCTGCAAGTTCCTGCCTGCCCCTCGACCCCCAGCTGCCAGCCATGTCTAAGGCCCTGTGGGCGCCCGTCAAGTGGGCGCAGCGGAAAGACTCGCTGTACGTGACTGTGGACCTGCCGGACGTCAAGGACGAGAAGGTCGCGCTCACGGACAAGAGCCTCAAGTTCAGGTGCGTTGGCGCTACTTTACGCTAAACGTTCTATGCTGCTGCTTATGGGAGGGACTGACGGCGGGTTATCGGCGCGCAGCGGCAAGAGCAACGGCCAGGAGTACGAGGTGTCGCTCGAGTTCTTCGCCGAGGTGGACACGGCCGCCAAGGAGAGCGTGTGGGCCAAGACGGACCGCAACGTGCACTTCTACATCCTCAAGAAGGACAAGGAGGCCGAGTTCTGGCCGCGGCTGCTGACCGACAAGGTGCTCGAGAAGACCAACGTCAAGGTTGACTGGGCCAAGTTCGTCGACGAGGACGAGGAGGAGGAGGACCAGGGCTTCGACATGAGCGCGCTCAGCGGCGGCGGCGGATTCGACATCAACCAGATGATGGCCGCGCAGAACGCCGCGGGGATGATGGACGACTACGATGGCGAGGAGGACTCGGATGACGAGGACCTGCCCGACCTCGACCCGAGCGACAACAAGGCGTAGGCGTAGGCGAGTGCGAATGTGGGGGCGGATCGCTCGCAGTACCGTGCCGATCTCACTGACCGTGTGAGCTGCCCAACCCAAATGAAGCTGATTGTTGCTGATGTGATTTTGCGAGCGCGTTGTGGTGTCGATCACTTCGTTATTTGATACATACTTGGCGTGCTCTCGTCAACGACGAGCAGAATAGTGATGGGGATGCTGAACGGAACATGCAGGCAGGGCACGTGGAATCACGGTAGGCGCGTCGATGACACTTCGAGTCGAGTTGAAGCCGCATAGTTTTTGAAGCTCACGCTGACAGGCAAAAGTTGCCCTTGTCTTCTGGGTGTTTGCGAAAGCGCATGTTGGAAAAAAGGATCTTGCGTACCGAAGACTTCCAAACGGGAGATTTGCGTTGGTCGCTGGGAATACACTTGGCTGTTAGTGGTTGGCGGCGATCGCTGAGTTTGTCGGGGCGGGCTGCGCACCTCTCAAGCTTCCAGTTCAGTTGACTCTCGTACTCTTTCTCGACGAAATCACAAATCTCCTTGAATGTGCCCTGTAAACACACACAAACTGAATGTTAGAGTTCCATTGGCAGGATGTCAAGTTCGAGAATGGAGTACGCACTTTGCCCTCTGGTAGTGCGGTTAATGCGTGCGAGATCATATCACCATACGTAACACTCGCAACAGGTTTGCGGTACTCTGCAGCAGTCACCATCAGAGAATTGTTAGCGTATAAACTCATGATAACTTCCACAACTGAAAGGCCCAACGTACGATTCTCAGGGATATCGTCCATGTCTTTCCCACGGCACTCCGGACAATACCACGTATCGGGCGGTGGTTTGGCTGGATTGAGCCCGACGCAGCTCATGTGGTACCAGTTGGAGCGGTCAAGGCACTTTTTGTTGTCACACGCGATCATATCGCCGAAGCTTGAGCCCTTGCATACGCAGTACAGTCGGGGTTTTCGTCCAGCCTTCTTTTTCTTGACGACACCATTGCCTGTGGCACTTGCAGACGGTGAATGTGCTGAGCGCCGTGATGTAGCATGCTTGGATCCACTACGGCCTCCACGTCGACCAGCGGGGCGGTGACGCCCTCCAGTATTGTCGTGGACGTTGTCAATCGAGTCGTTGTCTCCATCCAGCTCGAACGGCCACGGCTGCTAAACCACAACCCGCTTTAGCTGCCGGAAATTTAGTTGCGGTATCAGCAGCACGACACCAACCTCTACGACATAGTCGTCGAACTCATCGCTCGTTCGGTGCTCTATGGCGCGTGCCGCGGCAATGTCCACGAGAACATCATTCGGCCGGGGATCATCCTGGGTGCTTAGCTCCATAAGCGCTTGGTCCACGGCGTCGTCTAGCCGCGGACCGTGACGAACGCTGGCATGCATGCTGGCCCACTTGTCCGCCGCGATTTTTCGCCGCTTGAGCCCTCCTTCGGGGTTCTTCTGCGCGATCTTCAACAGCAGCAGCAACAACAGATCTATGAGCATGAACCGCCCACTGCACACCACCGCCACGCTCCGCGACGTACGAACGACACGAACGTCGAGATGCTGGCAGCCTCGTCCGCTCGCTGGCTCGCCTCCACGAAGTGTCTGCATTGTCCGGAGTCAGTCCGCTTGGTCATGTGCATCCTGCCTGCGTCCTTCCTCCGTCGGACCTCGCGACCAGCACCGCAAGTTGCTCGTGCGTGCTACCGACGGGCGCCGCCACGCCGTGGAACGCCAGGTACCGCCGCAGCGCCTGATCCTGCTCGCATCCACCGCAAAACCCCAACATCCACAATCCCAAACCGTTAGTGCATCATTCAGTCGCTTGCCATTTCTCGGCCGGAATTTTGCGCCGCGGACCTGCAGCTGCGCGAAGTCGACGGCCGTGCGCGCCGGGTACTGCGCCTCCAGGCTACTCACGTGGCTCTGGCTCGCCATGCGCTGCGCTGCGCTCTGCTCTCGTCGCAGAGCCTGGAGATCGGAGCTTCGTGCGCAGGTTCCGCGGGGAAGAAAAGTGCGTCGGGCGTCAGATACGCTGGCCTCGACGCTTACGCTGTGCTGTAATCAGGTGATACAAAGATAGAGGGTTATTGTTGGTAGGAGTTGATTTCAAGGTTTGACGGTTATTGTTTGCACTAATAGTGGGAGGGTATTAGGAGGTGAAGGGATTTCAACGAAAATTTACGCAAGGGAGCCTCTAACTTCAAGCTTGGCATGCCTTTCAAATGCACTTCAACCGGGCGGCATCATGTAAAGATCGCGATTCCTTCTCGGCAAGCACCAAAGAAGACAGGAAACAGCGAGGTCGAACGTTTGATCGGTGCATGCTATCACAAAAACTACGCCAGTAGTTCTCTATCAGTGACTTCTGGATCACCTCAGGTGATTCACCTGCAAAGCTCATCCATCAATTTCACAGCTGTTAGCCGGGCCATACCTTTCAGTCTCGGCAAGCGCTTGCTAGCTCATGCCACGAGCGCTCTGACCTTGCTGCCAAGACCGAGCAGAGTTGAGAACAAGGTCTACTTGTTTCATCCTCGCTCGCTGGACTCCTTGAATATCTCCGATGGTAACGTGGTAGGTGTGTGCCTGACTTTAGTTTGAGGACCGCCTCCCTTGAGGTCATGCAAAAGTAGTTGCCCGCAACGAGGAAAACTCGGGGTGTTGAGCGATTGGATGTTCATGAAATCACCCCAGACCAATCGCGCATAGAGTTTTATGTAAGGCTTAGTGTCCATGAGGTCGATCGTGGTTGCCATGCTGCCGCTCATCACACCTACTGTGAACGAGTGTCACAGCTGCATTATCACTTCAGCAAAGGTGGATTCAAGCAGTCCTTCTGTGCTCTCGAACACAACACACACCAACTTGACAATTCACTTACTTTTTGCTCTCACGATTACATTTTCGTACCCTGCACACAGCCTAAAACTCGACAGACTCCATGACCTGCGGCGGCGAGGCATTTGCGCCGGTGTTGGGCTTCATAGGCCGTCGCACGATCTCGATCTCGCCGCGCTCAGTACCGCGCGCAATTGTCACGTCCTGCTGGTGGTGATGATGCTGCTGTTGAGACAGCGTGACGGCCTCGAGGTGCGCGCGCTGCTGCTCCAGTTCGAGTTTGTACTTCTCCTGCTGCAGCGACTGCTCGCGCCGGCGCTGGTGCTCTGCCTGCTGCTTGCGCATCGTCTCCACCTTGACATCGCCAATCAGCGACGAGCGCGGCGCCGGGGTATCGCTCGAGATGCTCACTCGCTCAATCGCGACCGGAGCTGATGCCAGCTCTGGAGACCGCTCTGGCTGACTCCGTCGGCCGTGGATACTGTTGGCGCTTATTGTGAACGACTCGTCGTCGCTGTCGCTGTCACTCTCGTTGTCCACGTCGAAATACTGCTGCTGCGAGTTCATCTGCGCCGTCATCCGGAACTCCAAGTCATCAAACTCGGACTTCTGCTGTTGCTTTTGCTGCTCGGCAGCAAGACGCTCTGCTCGCTCTCGCTGCTCTCGCTCTCGCTTCTCGCGCTTTTCACGCCGCTGGCGCTCGAGGGGGTCCTCAGCAGCCAACGCAAGCTCCTTTTGCCGCGCGACCAGGTCTGCCTCCTGTGTCTGTAGCAGCGCTTGCGCTTCAATCGCCCGCTGCTGGCTCTCGCGGCGAACGCGCTCGTGCTCCTCACGCTTCTGCCGGCGCTGAAGATCCAGCAGCGCCTCTGTCTGATCCTGCTGCTTGAAGCTACCCGTCATGGCCATCTCCTCCTCCAGCATCTTGTCGTGAACGGCCTTCTTTCGCGCCTCCTCCTGTGCAATGCGTTCTTGACGCTCTCGCTCGCGGCGCTCTTGCTCGAGTCGCTCGTTCTCCAGGCGCTGCTGATCTAGGCGCTCCTGCTCTAGCCTGGTCTCCTCCGCTTGCTCCTGCCGTCTCCTCTCCGCCTGCTCCGCTGCGATCGCTGCAGCAGCCGCGGCCGCTTCCTCCTCTCTGGCCCGCGCTGCTGCATGCTGCTGGGCCTCCATCTCCTGCTGGTGGTGAGCCTCCATCTCCTCGTGGTGTCGCGCCTCAATCTCCTGCTGGTGTCTTGTGGCCGCCTCCTCCTCGCGCTGACGCTGCTGCTGGTCATGGAGCTGGTCCGCCTGGGCCAGCAGCACGGCGTCCACGTCCGAGTGTCGCGCGACGTCCGCGGCGCCTGCACTGTGGTGCGAGCCAACGCTGTGGCGGTTCATGTTGACCGCGACGGACCGGCGCGCGGCCGCGAAGTTCTGGAAGTCGGTGATGACGGGGTTGTTGCCGGCCTGGGCGGCAACGACGCGCGCGTCGCCCGGCGTGTAGACTGAGGCGCGCGCCTGCTCGTGCAGCGGCTGCTGGCCCGAGGAGATACGGAAGGCGAGTACGAGCTTGTCGACCCAGTCGTTCATCTCCATCTCGGTGCCGGCGGCCACGAGCAGGCGGCGCGAGGGCGTGTTGATGGCCACGCGCCAGATGGTCGAGGCGGAGCTGCCCGTCTTCATCGAGTCGGCGGGCATGACCTCGAGCACGTTCTCGTCGCAGCCCGAGAGGTCCACCTCGCCCTTGAGGTCGCCGTCCTCGAACGTGTAGTACTGGAGCTTGTGCGGCGTCAGCACGAAGTAGCGCGGCTTCCAGTTGCGCCGGCCGAACGGGCCAGCGCCCGAGCCCTTCTTGAACAGCACGCCCGTGCGCAGCACCTGCTCCTGCCCGCTCATGCTGGCTGTGGCTCTGGCTGTGGCTCTGGCTGAGGCTCCGTCCAGGTAAGTGGCGAGGTGTCGAGGCGATCGACTGCGGGCTGCGCGGCTTTCTCGGGAGTGTGCAGGGGGAGGCGCTGCTTGGCTGCGAGGGGTTGACACAGACGCGGGAGCACCTCCAAGCCCATCAATATGCGCTACAGTTTGCGTTTCAAAGGGTCGTTAGTATACATTGCAAAGTTTGAATTCCATTAGGTTTTTCATATCATCAGATGTCAGGGTGTAGAAGGAGAGGATGATAGCGAGTGTTGTGAGACAATCGGCGGGGCGCTGATTGGCGGAAAGGCAGCTGTGGTTGGAGCTGAGTGGCTGAAACAAAAGTGCCCCTTGCCGTCCATTGCACACGTCTCAGATGGGCCGGAAAGCTCATTTTTTGACCGGATTTTGGTGCCGAATGTTTCCCTGCAAACGGCAGGATTGCCCGAAACGGATGCCCACTTACTTGGAATTTGCATATCAGGCAAATAGATATGCGTCGCACAGTCCACTAGACTGTGGAAAGCACGTGCAGCGCCGCGGCTGCTTTCCGCCCCTCGCGAATCGCGATTACGTGGAGGCGCCGTCAACGCCTAATCGAATGCGGTGGACGCCGCGGGTGCCGCGAAGCCAGGTGCTCGAGCCCTATGGCTGGCTGGTGATCAGGCGCGAGATCCGATCGGATTGGCAGCTCGTGGGCTCGATTGAGTGTCAATTGTTGGTGGCATTAGGCGATTGAAGCTGAGCAAGCGATACACGTGTGGAGCAGCTCTTCATGTAGTCCGGAGGCTTTGCGGCTGGATCTTCATGCCATTCTGTCTGTAATCAGTAGCTAGGTTGAGTCATCCAGCGGAGCACCCACAGGGCTGGATCTTGATGGCTCACAGGTTCATTCAGCACTCCTGAGGAGACTCTATTGATGGCTGGATTGTACAGTGGCTATTAGCGCCACTCGCTCATGCGCTTCATCGAGCCGCACTTATCGCACGCGGGCGCGTACTTGGAGTTCATCTTGCCGCACGAGGCGCGCGGGCACTCCCACTGGTCGGACGCGGCCGCGAGCGACGTCGGCGCCGGAGGCTTGACGCCGCTCGCGTGCACCGTGCCCACCTTCGGTTTGGCGGCCTCGCGCGCCTGCAGCTGCCCGAAAAAGTCCTGCGCGCAGACCGAGGCCGCTTTCGGCTCGGGAGCTGGCTCGGGGGCGTGTCCATCGCCCCGCTCGGAATTGGCCCCGCGGCCCTCGGACGCCTCGCGCTTGCTCCTGCTCTTGTTCTTCTTCTCCTTCTTCTCCTTCTTCCTGTCCTTCTTTTTGCTGCGGTGACGTCTCCGGCGCTCGCCTTCGTCCGCGCTGCTGCTGCTGCTGCGCTCGCGGTCTCGTCTCCTCCTCCTGTCGGAATCGCGATCTACTGGGCTGCGGCTTCTGCTGCGACTCCTGCTGCAGTTTCTGCTGCGACTCCTGCTGCGGCTGCCATGGCGTCTTGCGCGCTCTCTGCTGCGTGAGGCCAACCGCCTGGAGCGCTTGGTGTAGCGGTCCGTTCCATCGCGGCTCTTACTGCGGCTGCGGCTGCGCAGTTGGCTGTCGTCGTTGACAGGCGAGCGACTTCTGCTGTCCATGATGGTGCGTTGACCAGATGACTTGCTTGTTTTGGCGCCGGTGCAAAAAATAAATGCAATGCTTTAAAAAGGAGACGTACGGGAGTGTTTGGGAATATAGTCGTGGCGATGACCTGCGAAGATCAAATCATTCCGCAGAGTTGATTTCATCACGTACTAATCTTTCGCCTTTTACTAAAGATTACCGTGGAATCGATTCACAAATATGCGGCTTCACTGAATTTCTTGGTCCCCCCTTGCGGGGGAAACCTTCTCACCCATTTTGCATCTGCACTTCATTCATCTCTTCAATTATCATGCATCATTTCCTCGTAGAGATTCATCACGCTGCCATTTTTAATTCGTACTATCTGCATCAATTTCCTATCATCACATTCCTGTTCAGGGACCTCATGGAGATTCGTTTTTCATTTCGTAGACCTGCTCTCCACATTCTCTCTACACCAATTTCATCTCATCACTCCCATGTCATGAACCTCATGGAGATTCATCGCACTGCTGTGCGCCAGACATCGCAGGCCTCGGCAGATCCTTGCGTTGACCTTTAAATCTTCAACGATCGTACAATACCATGGACCCTTTGATCAAAAACACAAGTCACTATATTCTACCATCCATCTGCGTCGCCTTCTAGTGAGCCTCCACGGCTGCGGAGTCGCTGTGGCGCTATCTGTTTTGCCACCTGCACGCGTCTTCTCGCGGCACTGGAGACGTCTCGAGCTCGCTGAGCGAGAGCTGGTCCCGCATCTGCCGCCCCATGGACATGGCGCGCCTCCTCGCCCGGCGCTCGACCGTGAACGGCATCGAGATGGCCGCATACTCGGCCAGCGACGTATACGTCCGAGCCAGCGCGCCGGGCTTGTTCTGGATGAAGAGCATGACCTCGCGCGCGACTTCCGGGCTAGAGTCAGTCAGCGCCGCCGCCAGGATGCGGTTGAACTGGGTCAGGCGGTCCGCGATCAGCCGAGCGCGAGATCCCGACGTGAGGAACGCCGACGTCAGCAGTCCACCGCTGGGCAGCTCCGGCAGCCGCGCGCGCCCCGAGAGCGTGCGCTTGACCTCTCCGAGCGGTAGAGCTGCGCTCGGATCGTAGTACGTCACTCCAGGCCGCAGGTCGGCGCTCGTGTCGGCTGGGCACGTCGCTCCATATAAAGCAGGTGGACGAAGCGCTGCCACAGCCACCGCTGCGCCTGCTTGGTCCTGGTCCTGCTCCATATCCCCGGGCACCGAGCCGGCGTCCTCTGCATCGTTGCTCCCGCCTCGCTCGCTCTGGCTGGACCCGCGCCTGTGGCCACGGGCAGAGGCCGGCGACCACAGCGGCGACGCCATCTCCGGGGCCGCGATCGGGTTGCAGGCGAGCAGCAGCGACGAGAGCCCGGCGATCACAAAGCCGGGCGCGGTCGGCGCGGACGAGACGCTGCGCGCGCGGCCTGTCTCGGGCGGCATCCAGGCGCCGAGCGCCTCGTGGAAGCGCTTGAAGTCGTTGTAGCGGCGGCGCACGACGTAGCCGTCGAGCGGCGCGTCCCAGGCGCGCACCTCCAGCAGGTAGTACACGACGCCGTCCGAGCCGAGCGTGTGGCCCACGACGGTCGCGCGCTCGTACAGCGCGCCGCTCGTGCTGCACACGCTCAGCCGCGGCTCGCTGCCGCTAGAAGTCGTGGCGGTCGTGGCGGTCGTGCGCGTCGAGCCGAGCGACACGGAGCGCGGCGGGAGCCCCGGCGGCTTGGCCAGCGGCTCGGGCGGCTCGCTCTCGGGCTGCTGCAGCTGCGGCATGAAGGCCACGGCGGTCATGGGCTTGGGCTTTAGGCTCTGGACTTGAGCTTGTGGCTCTGGGCTTGAGACTTAAGCCAGGCCGAGACGCTAGACGCCGAGGGAGGCAACTGCACTGCGCCCGTCCTCCCCGCTCCCTCCCGCTCCTTCTCCCCGGGCCTTCTCGAAGCGAGGCGAGCCGCGGGCGGCGCCCTACTCTACCCCGCCGCGCTTCGCCGCCCAACCGACGCTCCATCTCCCCTGCATGGCCGCTTGGGAAAAAATGGGTAGCCAAAACGAGTCTCGGCGACGCGATTGGCGGAAAGTGGAGGCCGCTGACCAATCAAGTAGCGGTTGAAGATGCGCGTCGATGCCGATTTGGATACATTTCGACGCCTTGGGCGGGGTATTCGGTCTGGCAGGCACAAACGCAGCTGATGGATGGCCCAGCACTGCGTACCCTTTACAACTTGATGATGTGCGGTTGCACCTGATTACAGCGTGGCAGCCTTTCCTTGAACCTGCGGAAACGCATCTCATTGTAGAAACCCATACTCGGTAGTTGCAGACCCGCCTTTCCGCGCCCACCGCAGCTTCTTGTGGTCCCCGAAGCGCCTCGGCAGCTTCCGCGCCGCTCATGGACCGCGCGTGGCCATGAGATTTCCATGGGCCATGGGCGGTCCGCCGTGGGCGCTCGTTCCGCTCGCGTTCGGCGGAGACCGAAGCCATTGCGCGCGCTTGTGCACGTCTGAAGCTGCGCTCTCGTCACTCAGTACCAGCGACATTGAGTGGCCATGGTAATTCAAAATGGATGGGGGCGCGCTGTGTGTGGCGATGGCAACTGTAAGTGCCGAGTCATCGAGGCACGACAGACGCATCGGATGGAGGCGGGGAATCGGCGGAGAATGCACGAGCTTCATGTTCGGCTGCTACCGCTCGGAATGACGTCAGAGGCTCAAAGATGCTTTACTTGAGCCCGATGGTGGTGGCGCACGTTCATGCTGGGCCGCCGACTCAGTAGTAGAACGTGTCGCGAGTCGCGTGGCGCTCAATGCCACGGAACCGGGGCTCCTTGCCTGAAGAGCGCCGCCACAAATGGTGAGTTCTTTTGGAACCAACAGATGGACGCAATGACGAGAGACGCACCGACGCGCCAGAGATACCAGTCCAGCTCGAGGTTCGTCAGGCGGCCACCGCTAGCCGCCACGATCTCCTCACAGGCCACGATCGCACCGGCACGGATCTCGCTCTCCCGCTCACCAGACGGCAGCTCTTCGCCGCAGGCAATCTTTTCGTCCAGCTCGGTTGAGTACTGGAATTTCATGACGGTCATATGAACGGTGTAAGCAATGCATGCCAATCGCGAGAGTGATAACTCATCGCCGATAAGCGATGCCTTACCTCGAGGATCCCCATTGCGCGGAGGACGCACGGAAGCACCTACACAAGGCAAACATCGCAAGTGTAAAACTTCCACCATACATGGAAGTGCTCGAAGTTGGTATCTGCCCACATTGTCGGTAAAGACAGTAAGCTGGTTGATATCGCCAAAGGCTAGCGGCTGCTCGTCATCCTGGATTAGTAGACAGCACGCACACCCACGAAGATTAGTGCTCAACATCATGACAACCTAATTCGAGTTTTGTACCTTGAAACGGCGGTGAATGCTGGCAATTGCAAGCTGCGCACGCTTGAGGAAGTACACGCGACCCACATTTTCAACGTCGCAGTGGTCGTTAAAGGCGGGGAAAGTGGTGACGAAAGCGTCCAGCAGCTTGCTGGCGCTTGCATTCGTCGCCGAGTCCACGTTGGACAGCACAAAGGCGCCGAAATCCTCCACGCCGAGTTGAATGAGCTTCTCACCCGATTCATTCAGCACGTGGAGCAGCATTTCAGCCAAAGGCTTGAGCGGGCCCTGCGTGGTGAGCAAAGCAAAGATGTCAACATTTCTGCATCCAGGGCAGTGAGAAACTTTTGGTAGTGGGGACGTACGGGCTTGGCGATGTAGATACCCGGCGACAATTGTTCATCACGCTCCAGCGGTAATGAAAAGTAGTTGGCAACCGAGTCCAGCGACAGCCCGCGCATGAACTTGCCGTCCAGCTTGGGCACCGAGATGTACATGCCGATCAGTCCGTAGAGCTGCGAAGGTCCTGACGCGTTAGCACTCCCAGCGATCGTGGCTCGTTCACCGACTACAGGCGCTTACAATGGTCTCGTACGCTCCCTGGCAACACCAATCCACCGTTAGCGAACCCCACGATTAGATTCCTTCCTCGCCACCCAAACTTGCCGCACCCGCTCCGTGAACTTGTGGAGGTCCTTCCGAAACCCGCTGCCAAAGTTGAGCAGGCCATGCAGCACTGCTCGAGCAAGACAGCAGTATGAGATCTTCGATTGCAATCAAACCAGCAGCAGCAGCTGCTGAACCCCACCGAGGAAGTTGATCTCGTCCTGGCGCGAGCGAAAGTTGAGCGGGAAGCGGTCTGGCGCCGCCAGCTTCTCGAACTCGCTCCAGTCCAGCGCCTCCGCGAACGCGCGCGTCTTCTCGGCGCTCACGCGCACCTGCGAGCACTCGCGCGCCATCAGCCGCGTGCACGAGTCGCGCACGCGCGCAGTCAACGGCGTCGTCGCGTCCGCCAGAGCCATCTTGCTGGTCAAATACACTTCTTGGTATACACGAATTTGGCGTCCAGTATACACTATCAAATATACGCGGACTGGAAGATGCTGGCGAGGCTGGTGAAGGCGGCGGCTGGCGCGAACCCCGCGCGGGCCTTGCGCGTGCGCCACAAGATCTCGGTGCCCTCGCCGGCGGCAGACACGAGCGGGGCTGGCGGCGCTCGGCGGCGGCGGCTGAAGCCCAAGATGCCCAAGGACAAGTGAGGAGCCTTGCTGAACGAGCGACTGGCTGAGTGGGTGGAGACTGACGGCGGCGAGCAGGTTCAATGGGCTGGCGGCGGCGTTCCTGGACCGAGTGGCGGCTGCGATGGAGCCGCTGGGGCCGCCGCAGAACGAAGGCTTCGAGGTTGAGCGCCGAGGTGCGGGTGCTGTGGAGCGAGAGCACGATGAGGGTGCTGCTTTGCTGATATCGCGAGGCGCAGACAACACGGGGATGACGATCCGTGCGCGCGACGCGACCTTCGAGCTCGCTGTGATGCCGGCCAAGCAGCAGATCAGTCTCACGACGCCCGTAAGCACGGACGTTAGCCGAGTTTTTGCGGTGGATGGTATCTTTATTGACAGAGCGCGCAGGTCTCGGGCAAGCGGGAGTACGAGTGGAACGCACGCACGCAGCGCTGGGAGGACGCGGTACGCGCTCGATATGCGCTCGTTCAATCAGGTATTTGACTAACCATGACTGTCCACGAGAGCAGACGGACTCGCACGATGTCGAAGGGCTGCTCACGCGGGACATTATGCGCTTCTGCTCAGGCATCCCGAGCTTCTAAGCAACTACCTCCCAGGTCGTCGATCTGCACACACCTAGAGCTGATTTCCGAATAGAATCACGCGAGACACCCAAGTCGCTCGCTATGCGAGAATCCAACGGCGATTTGTCTTGATTATTACCACACACGCGCGTTCCTCGCCGCCGCGCCGCGCCAATGCCGCAGCATGGCATGAGCGACCCTGCTACCTATATGCTGCTGACTGGTGTTGCTTGGCATACGTATTCGGCGCCTATTCCAGCGTTTTCAGCAAGCGAAACAGCCCTGCTGCCTCCCGGATCCGACTAAACTCGATGCAGAATGCCTGCACTTCGATGATGAGATCCTGGAGGCGTTCGTCATCGCAACCATGTCAGTCATCTTCTACATGACAAACCGAGTCGCATGAATTGCACCCACCTGCACGTTGATGATCTTGTTGCGGATGAGAGACTGAAGAAAGACACACACGAGGCGCACCAGCCGGTTCTGCATGTACTTGTCCTTGATGTTCTCGCACGACGAGATGCAGTTCGAGATGTACAGGTGGATAAACTCGGTCGGCAGATCTACCGCTGTGGTGAGCCGGTTGACGACTTCCATCGAGTGCAGCGACATGTCCATATTCACGAGCGCTGACAGGTACTCTGTGATCTGGTTCGATGCCATCAGCTTCAGCAGACAGTCGATTGCGAGCATCGGGTTGTTCTCTACGAGGTCCGGCAGTCGCTGCGGTGTCAGCGAGCAGTGGTACACTAGCTTCGGGTCGGCTTCCAGCTCAGCAAGCACTTTTTGCTGCAATGCCGGCACTAACGGCTTCTGAAATGCGCGCTGCATGAGTTCACGAAGCGCCAGTCCATGAGTCGAATCCAACATCGTTGAATCCCAGAGCAGTGTCGGACAGTAGTCTGGATTCAGCCACAGCAGCTCTGTCATGTCGGGCTCGAGTAGAGGTGGCACTGGCCGCATGAACTTGGGCTCGAAGCTCGCAAGTGAAAGAGACCCGGAAGTCGGTGGCGCCCCGCCCGCTGCCGCCGCACTACTCACCGACGATGCTGAAGTAGCATCCGCTGCTTCTCCTCCCACCAATTCCATTTCTTCGAGCGACAATTGCTCCGAGCACGGCACTCGCAGCGCACTCACTTCTGTTGGCGGCACGTACAGGTTGGCTCCACCAGCATTGTTCAGGTGCTCCTGGAGATCCAGCTCGGAGTCCGCGACCACGTTGCGAATCCCTGCAGCACGGAGTTGCGGCGGCGCCGGTGTTCGTTCCGTGTACTGGCGTCGAAGTGTCTCGATTTCCGCTGGCGTTGGCGCAGGCGGTGCCGCCGCAACCGATACACGCAGCTCTGCGAGGAGCTGCTTGGCCGTCTTTTTCGTCGCCTAATACACAACAGCCACAGAACAGGTCAGCGCCGAGTTGAGAGTCGGGTAGTAGAGCGCACGTACATCTCGCGAGGTAGGTGTAGCAAGAAGCTGTGCGAGGTATTTCTTCTCGCTGGCGTCCGTTGACGCGGCGTCGAGCGCCTCGAGGAAGAACGGCAGGAACGGGTTCGTCGAGCCGCCGACCGCGTCCGCGCGATATAGCTCCCACACGATGGCAAAGCCCACGAGTCTCTGTGTAAGCAAGCAGCGCCCACCATCATAACAAAGCATGCTGTCAGCCATACATCAATGGATACACGGCGCAACCCCCGGAAAGCAAACGCTCGGCGACTCACCTGGGAGCTCGTCAGCAGGTTGTCCTGCAGCAGGATGCAGATCGTGCAGCCCACTTTGAAGTGGTCGTTCTTGGTGAACGTGCGCTGGAAGGCGGCGGCAACCTGCTCCAGCGGCTTGTCGTCCTCCTGCACCAAGATTCCGCCAGCCGCACGGTGTCGCGGTCGTCGGTTCCACGCGCAGCAAACGAACGTCAGCGATCAGGAGCTCGCTCCATTAACGCCACGAGCCCCGCTCCACTTCTCGCTTCCCCGCGCTCTCGCTCCCGTTGGCGTCACAGGAACAGCCAGAAAGGGGGAGGCGGCGCAGCGGAGGAGAGAGGAGCAGGCGTCTCGGCCGGGAACGAGCGCGAGCTCGGGAGCGAACGTACGTTGAGGATGCCCAGCAGCGGGCGCAGCTCTCGGATCTCGAGCATCGCGGCGGCGTGGGGGCGGGCGCAGGCAAGCGGCAGGCAGGCGTAGGCAGGCAGGCAAGCTTTCTCCCCACGATTGCAGATGGACCTATACTTTTTGCGTTTGCGGACATAGCAAGCCTTTAACCCGGCTAAGTCAGCATAAAAGCTCACGACGTCCATTCGGGCGCCATGGTATTTGTGAAGATGCTGATCAACTACTACCTGTCAGCACCAGAGCGCCGAGGTGACCGACTGAGGGGACGAGGACCTCCGCGGGATGCTGTCGGCGCACGATAGAGGCGGTGACGATGTCGTGGGGTCCGCGCTGCTGGCGGATGACGCTGATCCAGGAGCTGACGCTGCCTGGGGAGGCGGCGGCAACTCGCCGAGCTCCTTCATGAGCTTCCGCGCCTGGCGCAGCATGTAGCCTTTGCGGTTGTGCTCCTTGACCCCGCGGACGCACGCAGGCTTCGGGCCTGGCAGGATGAGACGAAAGTTAGCAGCAACTCGCACATCCTCTTGCCTGCACAAACCAACCCAACGCACACGGCTGGCGATGCAGCTGCGAGACCCGGAGGTCCACCAGGAGGCTAGCCAGCTCCTGCTGCACAGCCGCCTCGAATGTCGCTGCCGAAGCTGGGAGCACAACGACCGGGTACGGCGGCAGGAAGGGCGGGGCGTCTCTGTAGTCCTCCCACGTTGGCGGCAGGATGCGCTGGCCCGAGGCCGTGACGCCAAGGCCGCGCAGCGGGAACCGGTTGAACGGTCCGATCGGCCGGTCCGCTGCCTCTTCCCAGTACGACGTCGATTTCTCAGCACCGCTGTCTTGCTCTGGGAAGTCGTGAACCGGCAGCAGGCCTGATGGCGTCACGACCACGTGCGGGAAGTACGGGCTCCAGTCCTCGGGCTCTTGGCAGTTGGCGGACACCGGCAGCGGCCGCATGCCGTGCATGACGAAGCCCGCCTGGCGCGGAGGCAGCCAGCGCACCTCGCCCGTGTGGCTGTGCAGGTAGAAGACGAGGTTGTGCTGCCGGTCGTGCACGAGCTGCCACCCAAACTGCTCGTCCTGTGGTCGCTGGCTGCGCCACAGACGCCGTCGTCACCTCTAGCAGCGCTCACAGTCAGCCACAGCAATCCCACCGCCCACCTAGCAGCAGTCGACGCCTCCATCTCCGGCCGCTTGTTGCCTCGTCACGTCGTCCAGCGGCCCTTTTTACTTAGTTGGCGGCATCCTCGACGATCGAGGCAATGTTGAAGCAAGCGGCAGCGACCGCCAGTCCCAGATTCTGATTCTGGCGGCACCCAAGAGGCGTCGTGTTGAAGTGCAGAGCTTTGATCTCAATGGAAGCGACTCAGGAGCTAGGCGCTCGGCTTGACGACACTACAGACCACGAGGAGAGCGAGCAGCAAGCTGAGCAAAGCGAGAGGCTGGCGGTCGTGGAGCTGCCCGACAGGTCGACGTACGTCGGCCAGGTGGATGCAGGTGCGATAGCGTCGGATGGATCCAAAACCGATGGTGCGTCAATGACCAAGTCTGTTTGTGGGGGTATGATCTGCAGACGGCGTTCCGCATGGCCGTGGCGTCTTGACGTCCGTGTACGGCAGCGTCTACGCTGGCGAGGTGTCCAACAGCAGCAGGCACGGAGTTGGCGTGGAGACCGGCGTCAATGGCTCTGTGTACGCCGGAGAGTTCCGAGACGGGCAGTGCGATGGCTACGGCGTGTACACGAGCTGCATCGGCCACAAGTATGTAGGCCAGTGGCGCGCTGGGGCTCGCAGCGGCGTGGGCATGAGCTTGGACCAGAGAGCGCGGTCGGCGGTCGCGCTGTTCGCGATGGACGAGCCCATCAACGACAGCGACGCCCAGTCAGAGGCCTACGACGGCTGCATGGCCCACATCCAGCGCGCCTTCTTCGCTGAGATCCAAGCCGTCAAGAGCCAGGAGCAGGCGCGCAGCTACCAGCTCCGCGCCGAGCTGCAGCAGGCCGCGACCATCGGCAAGTCCTCCACCTCATAACTCTGCGAGTCACTCGAGCTAACGCTAGCCCATCTTTAATCCCCCAGCCGGCCAGGTGTGCGCGACGCCCGAGCAGCTCTCGGCCTTCAACGCCGCGCAGGACGCCGCGTTGGACGCATTCGTGCGGCGCCGAGCGGCCGACACGCAGGCGCTGGAGGCCGCGGCGGGCGCGCTCAAGCTCGAGGAGGCGCGGCTCGCGCAGCGCCAGCAGCAGCTGCGCGCGCAGATCCAGCAGCGCGGCCAGGAGCTCGCGAGGGCCGCGCGCATCTGCGAGCTAGCGGCCGCCAGGCGCGCCGAGGTGGCGGACGCGCGGCGGGCGCTGGCGGCACTGCATCGGCAGCTCGATTCGATGGTCGCATCCGTTTCAGCCAATCAGGACCCGTAACGGACGATTTGGAAAGGGTTTCGACCAATGGACACCCTCGAACACGCAATTGAACCTTGGGGGGAAACGCAACAGCGCTCGCTGCTCACTTGGAGCTTCCCTCCCGCTGTGCGAGGTGCTGCGGCTGCTGGACGACGCGGGCGGCCATGGCGGACGCGAGGCTCGCGGTGCTCAGCCTCAATGTGCGTGGCGGCGCTCGGGGCGGACGGGGAGGCGGGAGCACGGCTGAATGAGCGGCGAAACGTTGGTGGTGGTGCAGATCTTTTGCCGGCCCACGGGCATCCACAGCGGCCGATGGTTCCGCTCGGGCGACTTCAAGGACCTGCGCCTGGCACTGCTGCTGCGCAAGATGGAGACGCTGGACGTCGTCATCCTGCAGGTGCGTGGGCTGCGTGCGCTTGGACGGGAGGCGACGGAGAAGCAGGGAGCTCATGGCCGATGGGTTCACTCTGCAGGAAATGTTCGAGGCGGCGTCGCGGCACCGCCGGTTCTTGCAGGAGGCACGCGCTATGGGGTTTCGCTATCACTGCGGCTCGGTTTGGGTGCGTGGCTACTATCCTGATGGGCTTTCGTTGGTGTCTAATCGACCCTCCTCGACTGCAGCCGAATCTGCTGGACCGGCGGCTCATCGACGGCGGGCTGCTCATTCTCAGCCGCTTCCCCATCGTCGAGCGCGACCAAATGGCCTTCTCGAGGGGCTCAGGCAGCGATGGGATGTGTGCCAAAGGTGCGCTGCACGCGCGCTTGCAGCTGTCACCGGACCTGTCGGACTCGCTGCACGTGTTCGTGACCCACACGCAGGCTGGCGACCATCGCCCCGACTGCGAGATCCGCGCAAGTCAACTGCACGAGCTTCTGCAGTTTATCGGTCGCACCGTGCGCCGTGACGATGATGAGAGCGCGAGCACGCCAGTGTTGGTCACCGGAGACTTTAACCTCGATTCGAGGCATGACATGGTGCATGACGCAGCGAGCGGTCTTCTCGTCACTTCTACCAAATGCACCGAGAGCCAGGTATACAAACACTTCGTCGCAGAGCTCGAGGGCGTCCTGAACGCCGAATCCAACTGGTATCCCGAGTCGGGACGTGCGCCAGCAAAGCGAGAGCGTCGAGTGGTGGTTGACCTCATGAAAAGCAAGACACCTACTCGTGACAGCGAGATCATTGGCGATGAAGGCGAACTGCACCCGATCACTAATGGTGACGGACATGCGACGCTCGTTCACCGGGATTGGACAGGTGACCCACAAGCCACCTTGCGGGACGGCAAATGCATCGACTACATGTTTTACAGCCCTGGAGTCAGCGAGGCATCCATGCGGCCGACCCTTTCTAGTGCTTCCCTGCTATCACCACTCGCTGAAGTGACGACACCGTCCAGCGACGACGGCTCAATTACTACTGTCGACAGTGCAGCAACGACCGTGGCGACGATAAGCCCCACAGGTACACCAGAGAGACCCGAGAGCGCAGCAGTGACCAGCCCAGCGCCAGCTCCACGCTTCAAACTCAATCTCGTGGAGGAGAAGACACGGGTTGAGCATTGCCATGTTGACGATGTCATCGCGGGCACGACTCTGCCAAAGCATCCAGATGACGACGATATTAACAGCGGGAGTACAAATGCGAGTCGTGGAGGCTTGCGACTACGGAAGAAGCTGCCGATCACTCACCTATCGGACCATTATGGCCTGTATGCAGAGTTCCGGGTGCAGACAGCATCGCCTGTGGCGCACCCAGACGGTACTCCGGCAAAACGCTTTGAGACTCTCGCCGACGTGCTACAGCTGCACTTCCCACCACACGCATTTGCACAGCACCCGCGGCGGCTGTGGAAGGTCAAGCTGGCGGTCGCACTGGTATCTATTGTTGCTGCGGCTGGGGCGGTGCTTGTGACGCTTATCCAGGCCGTCGGTGTGCCGCTGCTCAGCTCATAGACCCTGTTGGAAGTATAAGCACAGCTCATTTCATGAAGTGTAGAACGCTTTCGAGGTGTGCATATGCTTGGTTCCTGTTTTCATATCCGGTCCAGACGCCTTCGGGGCCGTCCAAACCTACGCCACTGTCTACGAGAACGACTTCTCGAAGTACGCGATCAGGTGCTGCGCAACTGCGAACGAGAAGACGAGCTTGGGGCCCACGACGCTGAGCTTGGGGATGACGCCCTTGAAGAGCGCGGTCGGGCCTTCGTTCTTGAGCAGGTTCTTGATGACCGACGCGCCGCTCTCGGGCGAGTCGAACGGCCGCGACTGGATGCGCGTCTTGATGACGTCCAGGGGCTGTGCCACTGTCGGACGAAGGGAGCAAATCAATGTCAGTCTCATGATCGATCAATCAACCAACCATCCAGGCGGCAAAGACGGTGAAAGTGCGATAAACACGTACCGATGATACTGGCCGAGGCGCCCGAGATTGAGGCGACGAAGTTCTGGAAGAAGGTGGCGTCGTTGTAGTTCTCGAGCCCGAAGATGTACTCCTTGGCGGCAGCCGAGCCGCCGAAGAGTGCGAAGGAGCCGGGCGCGTTGCGCGCGGCCGTCCACCCGGCGCCGCGGTAGAGTGCGAATCCCTCGGTGGTGAAGATCTGCACGACGCCCTTGCCGGCGATGGCGGCCGGGTTGGTCTGCGCGCGGATCTTGAGCACGTCGAGCGGCAGCAGCGCGATCTCGCCGATGCCGATGAGGCTGCCCGAGGTGGCGTGCATCATGGTCTTGGCGTTGCGGTCGCCGAAGGTCTGCTTGAAGAAGTCCGAGTGGTGCTTGGTCATGTAGTCCTTGACGACGGGCTGGCCACCGAACTTGTAGATGCGCTGCGAGATCTTGTAGCCCGCGGCGAAGCCCAGGCCCGGGAAGAGCGACCGGTAGCGCGCCAGCAGCGGCTTCTCGTATGCGTCGCGGAAGATGACCTTGGAGAACCCGCCGGCCTCCGCCACGCTCGTCTTGTTGGTCATCAGGCGCTTGGCCACCGTGTCCACCGGGTGGAAGATCATGAGCTCGAAGATGCCCGAGCACGTCGACCCCAGCAGCCGCGCGGCCACCTGCCCGCCCGTCGCGCCCTTGTTGTCCCCGCCGTGCGCCACCATTTCTGCCGCTTAATCTATCTGTCTGTGCTCGAGTCTACAAGAAGCAGAGTGAGCTGCCCACGGAACGCAACGCACGCAACGCGCGCGGGAAATAACTGGATGAGGTGGTGGGTGCGACCGCAGCACGGCGGGCTCCTCCACACGAAGCGATTCTGCAGCTCCATGTTGGGCCGGAAACGTGATCGCAGGTCGAGTAAATCTAGGTGAAAATACCCAGCTGCCTATTTTCATGCGAGATCGGTCATTTTGAGAAAATAGAAATAGGAGTTTTGGCCGCTTTTGCACCATGCTGCCTAGAAAATCGAGGCCTGGTGACAGGCACGCGAAACAGGTTGCGCCGACGCGCGCGCGTCACCATGTTGAAGCTTGGCTTGCGTTTCAAGGGAACGGCGACACGAGTTTACGTAACTATGGCAATACAAAACCTGGCATTATTCATTCATATAACGGCGACTGACTATCCTGAAACGAGCTTACTATTTAGATACCTTGCATATCCAATAGTTTTGAGGTGGTGCTATGGAGGATAAAGAACGCGGTCAGCCACCGGCATCAGGGCTCGACGCAGGTAATCCCGGCGGTCATTCCCCCTCCAGCCACTCGCTGCTGCAGCTCCACCGAGACTCTCCCAAGAGCGAGAGCCACACATTGCGTCGAGATTGGCGAGACTGGAGACGCGGGGGCTTGAGCGGAATTTCGAGGTCGTGCGTCTGTATGCATTCCAATGGAAGCCAAGCGTTCGAGTACGTGGCGGCGGCACCACGCAGCATGCGCTTCTCGTGTTGATGCCCGCGGATGCGCTGGTTCAAGGCTGCAAGCAAGCGCCAGACTGACAGACCGCTGACTGGCATGTTCAACTCGGGCGATATGGAGCACTGTGGTGTCGGCGAGCGATTCTGGCCTGCTGTCGAGCATAACGTTTGCGCTGTAAAAACACTAGCACTCGGCGCTTGCCATTGACCAAAGATCCAGCCCAAGCGTCGTCGTTTCTGCTTGGAGAAAGAGAGGCGGCTGGTCGCAAAGATCCACTCAGACGTGCACTACAAACGTGCGCTACCATCGACATCAGCAATTGATAGAACTCCCATGCACTTGCCGAGGGCAACAAGTTGCCGGGTAATTGCGATCAATTTGCGCTCCAAGCAGCAGTGCGGATGGATGTGAGTTTCTTGCTCTCCTGATGGACGGAATCTAACAAGTTGAAGTGCGTCCCAAAATATATGGTGTATTTATGGTGTAACCAGATGGCACTTTGAAGGACTCGCCATCCTGCGTGCTTGGCTGCTTCTTTGCTCAGCTGCTGTATGGAGTGTCTTCATTCAATAACACGGCGCAGGTGGTGCTTATGGAAGAGCAGGTGGCGCTCGTGTGAACGAATGAGACCATTTTGAAGCGCAACGGCGCTTCGAAGGAGTCGAAAGTCGCTGTATATGGGCGGTAGGCAACTGCTGCAATCCCGGGGTCAGCCGTCGCACGAATGCATGCTTGTTGTTTACAGCGCTGATGACCTTCGACGCTGAAAAATCGGTCGCTGCTTCACAGGTCCGTGCAGCCATAAGCGCACTCTTCCATCAAAATACAAGTGGCAACAAGCGTCAACGACAAAGGCGGCTTTGATGAATGGGTGCTGTTACTTTTTTTCTTATGGTTCCATGTTACACCACCATCCGCGACTCACGCACACTGAAGCAGAACGCCACCGAGCGACTCCTTCTCCCACGCCACACAACTAATCTTCGCTCGCACTGCACTCCGCTCCTCCACACACGAGTCCGTGTTGCGTCTCTCTCAACTGAGAAAGAGAGACTGCTGCTCGCTTACTTGAGCATGACGTTGACCTTTTGCAGAGACTCGACCTTGACGGGGCCGGCGCGCGACCGGACGATGAACCGGTCGAGGTACATGACCTCCAGCTTCTTGTTGGTCATGATGCCCTTGTTGACCGTCTCCCAGACCTTGTTCTTCTTCATCTGGATGGGCGTGACGGGGTCCACGAGCTCCTCGCCGCTGGCGTAGACGCGCTCGCCGACCTCGGCCTCCGGTGCGGGGTCAAGCAGCTCGACCTGGCCCTTGGTGTTGGCCACGGCCAGGATCATGCCCGTCGACTTGCTGCGCACGACCTTGACCGTCTTGAGGTTGCAGAGCACGACGACCTTGCGGTTCAGCAGCTCCTCCTCCGAAAAGTACGGCTGGTGCTCCATGACCATCTCGAGCGTCTCGCCCTTGCCGATGTCCACCTTCTCCACGTAGTGCCGTTCCGACGTCGAGTGCGCCGTCACCTCGGTGATCAGGCCCACCCGCAGGTCCAGTTGGCCGAACACGATCGGCGAGGAGTACACGTCCGACTTGACCATCTTGAGCTTGGGGGAAAAAAGCTTGAGGAGCTTGGAGAGAGAGCTTGGGAAAGAGACTTGGGTGGAAGCTTGACTTGAGTGCCGCCGCCCAACTTGGAAAATGAGCTCCATGAGGGAAGAGCGAGGGAGGAGGCTTGCTTGGATCCTTGGAAGCCTCGAGGCATCGGGTCTCGCAGGGGAAGAAGACATGCGGCCGACAACTTCAAGAAGGCGCGCTTCTTTTTCCGCGCGCGCCGATTGGCGGAAACATATGAAACCACGTCTCTTGATTGGTCAAAACTCGAGCACCGCGCGTGTCTGCAGGGTTGATAGGTGAAAACTCGTGTCACAATGTACGTGCCCATGAGGGTGCGTGGCAGCCTCTCGCTTCTCTACGTAACCGGGAGATCCGCCGACCAGGCGGCAGTCGCGTGTTTCTGCCGATTTGCTGCGGCGAGTGGGGGTTGCGAGCCAGCATACTAAAAGCAAGTCAAACGACTGTGGAATCGCACGCACGAGATCTCCGTCGGCACGGCTCCTCCGCTACCTTTCAAGACAAAAAGCACGGCGAGAGTATGCGAGCTGATCGCCTCAACACATTGCCAAAAAGAACACTTGGCAAGAGTATGCAGCATTGCAAACGACTGTCAAGTGTCGACAGTGTTGAATGTGTGCACTTCAATCTGGGAAACCTCCGTAATTTTATACACCTTGAAGTTGCCAAGCACCGGGACTCCAAAATGGCCGAACAATGGCCATAGTGAGCGCAAGAGGAAAAGTTGCAGGGCATCGAGAAATGCGCGCTCGCCGGGCGTGGAGCTTGCTCTGCCGGCCACCCGCGCAAGCCGAATAACTTGCGAGCCGTGATGCTCGTCTCCTTCCGAAGGCGCAGCTCTCTTTCTGGCATGATAACTGACGCTGACGCTGACACTGAAGGCGCGTCCGATCGCCTTTTCGCTCTAGCCGCGTGCGTGGCTGAAGATGCTGTCAAATGCCGGTGACTCGCCCTCGCGCCGCGCAATGTTCTTTCGTCGACAGACAGCTAGCGCAGTCCCAACTTCAGAACAGCAAGCACCCGCGCATTGATCGATGCGTTTAACAGTAATAGCGTAGACGACAATTTTGCTGCAGGAAATGCTTTCCTCTCCAAGAACAGAAGAGCCTTGCAGCAATGAGGCTGGGTGTTGCTGGCGCATTGTCTAGCTAGGCCAGCAGCGCAGCGGATGCTAGCTAAATGGCCGATTTGCGAGCCGCTAAGCGGATGGAGAGGCCACCTTGAAGTGGGCCTTGAAGTTACATGGACCTCTGAGACGTGATATTGTTCTTCGACGTGGGGGAGATGGTGCAATGTACAGTTCATGCCAATCAAGTCAATCAAGCAGGATTGGATCCGTTGGCATTTGGCTGCTCGGATCTCAAACTTTCCTGTTGCTGTTGTCGGCCGTCAGGCGTGGGATCGCTTGAGATGTCTTGGGCAACTGCGTTCAACCAACGCCCGCGTTCTCGCATCCTTCCCAGCGCCTTGCCTCTCCACTATCGCATTTGGCTCGCTTCACATTCTTTGCTCCACTGCGTGGTCCCAAAGACAGTCGGTACCATTGCGATTAGGCTAATGTGTCGTCATTGCTCAAAGCGCCTTCGATTTCCTAGCTGGAGTCTGCTCGGTGAACCAGCGGAGAGCGAGCCTATGGCGCTGAACCTTGGCGTCAACAGCGAGCGGGGCCTTAAAGGCTCCGCTCGACGATGAAGTGCAAACAATTCGCACTCCCCAAGGCAATCGAGGGTCGAGGCTGCAAGTGATGACAGATCGGCGTGGAGAATATGTATATTCTGAATCCGCACGGGGGAGACGCTTTTCAGCACGATCGGCCATCGAGTGGTGGGTCAAGGCTTCCTTCAGTGGATGCAAGCGTCCATTGGAGCGGAAGGTTACTATCGACGCGCCGCGGACTCGTCGAGTGCCTCGTTCATGACACGTTCGCTTCGTCGAAATGAAAGTCAAGATTGCCAACAGTGTGAGGTCTATCCCAGCTTCCTGTGAGCTCTGGACATCGCGGCGTTTCTCTGCGGCCAGATGAAAGCGTCAAAACTCTAGTTGTAATAGAGAGCGCGCTTCCTGTGACCCGAACAGCAGCTAAGTTGCCACAGGCAGTGGAGCTTGGACCATACGCTGTCGTTGCGACTCAGAAGACGCGCACGCTGTCCTCTCGACATTGACCAGCAGTAACCTAGAAGAGGAGGAGGAAGCAGATATGAGCGCCAGTCACATGAAGTTTAACGTAGTTGGATACCAAGTGAGTTGGACGCAAGCTTCCGCGAGAGGCGAGTCATCGCCAGTGTGCAATGCGTTCGTGTTGATAGCGAGATTTTTGCGTGGGCAACATTGCAACTTCTTTTAAAATGAACGCATACAGTGATTGTTCGCAGACTGCAGTAGATTCTCATTTTCAGCACTGGGCATCGTTCTCCTCTTACATCATTGATGTTGGTGATGAAAGCGTTGTGTGTCTGTATCTTGATGATGGGGTGGTCGTGTCATCAGTTTGTCATGGGGTATCGCGAGCAGCAAGCCGTAGTTGGGAATTGTTGGCAGTTCGTTGATGTAGCTTAGTGCTGACACGAATGAAATTAGCAGTCGTTGACACACAGCAGTGGCAATGCTGTTCCTCCCGCTTGGACCGTAGCAGCCTTCGCTGTTCCTGGCTCGGGGCGAACATCAAAGCTGAAAGCAATGGTATTGGCAGGAAGTTGGGCCTGGCGATGGAAATCGAGCACCACAAGCTCGAAGACCTTTTGATTTGTTGCTCCTGACGCAAGAGCAGATCAAACTTTGGGGATGCAACCTGTGCTTGCTGTTGCAGTGCTCATAGGCCCATGAAGCTCATGCGCATGTGCTTGGCTCGAAATACTCCAATTCGAGAAAAGTATAGCAGTTTTGGCGCAAGGACAAAATCCCAAGTGACTTGCCCTCGCCTCGTCAAGCGGCTGCTGATGGTGCGCGCGAGCGACCTGCTGGGGTCGCTGCCCGTCGCGCACTTCGAGTGCATGTACACCAAGCACAAGACGCAGAAGCGCAAGACGTGGCAGGACGGGTTCCTGTCGGTCTTCGCCTCTCGGCGGCTCGCGCTGCACCAGGACGGCCCGCTGCAGGGCAAGCGAAGCCACCCATCGCTGCGCTCGCTGCCGTTATACATCGCTGACTTGGAGTGGCCAGGATCGCTGCTGGGAGAGGCCAAGATGGCGCCCGCGGACTTCCACAAGGAATTCGAGTTCATCGACTTCGCCAAGTGCGTGGCTGGGGATCTGGGCGTGACCACAAGCACGGCTTGCTGACTCCGCTGCAGGTTCATTGTGGACGTCATCGAAACGGCGCCGATCAAGGCAGAAGGCGAGGCTGCTCCCGCTCCAGCCGCGTCCTTGTCCTCCTTTGCATCGGCTAGACCGTCCAACGTTCCGTCTTCGCGGCCTGATGCGGCGAGCGGGATTGCTGGAAAAGCGAGACACTGCAGCACGATCAACGGCAAGTTCAAGACGCCGGCGATGCGGCCTGGACAGAGCCGGCTGGTCAAGTCGGCAGCTCCTCGTGGCAGACCACATGCGTACGCGACTACTACTAGCAATGGAGCAATGAAGCGGCCGCTGCAGTCGCCGGGTGCAGCAGGACAGCAGGCGGAGGACGCGCGCTTCGACTTCGACCGCAACCCGACCTCCGAGTGGGACTACAAGCCTGGCACCACCGCTCGAACCCGTACGTCGCCATGCTCACAGCTTCAATGTTCTTGCAGGCAGTTGACGTTGTCTTGCTCCTTCTAGCCGACCAAGTGCTCGCGCTGATTGACCAGTAGCAACAGACGCTATCCACCCAACCAGTTAAAGTAGGTTCCATTACACGCAGCTTCACCCGCCGTCCGTGCTCGTCATGCTCGCGGTGGTGGTCGACGCCGTGTGTGGCCGCGCGGCGCCCACGAGGTCGTCCCACGAGTCGCGCGCGCCCAGCAGCACACGCGAGAACATGTTGCGGTCGTCCTGCGCCACTGCGATGTACCCGCGGCGCCTCCAGTAGTCGCGCAGCGCTCGGGCCAGCGCCAGCGCCAGCAGCAGCGCCACGATCCACGTCAGCGCGTCCAGCAGCAGCTCGGCCGCGCGCTCGTCCCGCCTCCTGCGCCTGGCCTCCATGGTGGTGATGAGGATGCCGCGCTGAGTGGCGTCCGTTTACCTGCTCTCATAGATACCGATCCTGATTAAATGTCCTTGAACATTAGGGATATACAATCAAAACGCCTGCAAAACCAGATATGAGGCGGTAAATGATTAATGAAGTTAGGGTGTCTATCGTAGCTATTGGTCGGGCAGCCCATCAGTCCTGGATGACGAAGGTCGAGTTGCTGAGATCGCCGCGCGTGCGCGTACGCTGGCGGCCGGCGAGTTGCGCGGCGGCGCTGTCGGCGTCCTCGTCGTCCTGTGGTCCGCCGTCCGGGTTGGCGCGCGCCTCGAGCATGCAGCCGAGGCAGACCTTGACGCGCGACGAGGTGCGCGCGTCCACGAGCACGGGCACCTTGCGGCAGCAGCGGCCGCAGCTGGCGTCTCCGCACACGCGGCAGCTGTGGCGCTTGCGCAGCAGCGAGAACTTGTGCTGGCACACGCAGCAGCGCGCGGGCCGCGGGAAGTGCCTCGCCGACGACCCGTGCGCGCTCAGGTCCGCGGTATTGCTTGCCTGGCCGCCCCTGCCGCGGCCGGTGCGCACGCGCAGCGCGAAGCTGCGCTTCTCGGCGTAGGCACGCAGGTTGGCCAGCCGCAGCGCCGCCAGGTCCTGGTAGTGGCTCGTGGCGCGCGGCGCCAGCTTGCTCTTCGGGTCCACGTGGGCCGCGTACGTGACCTGCACGACGCCCGGCGTGCCCGGCGACTCGCGCACGATGTACACCTCGCAGCGGATAGACGCGCGCGTGAACGGCGGCACGGGCCGCACGCCCGGGATGCGGATCGACTCGACGACGCGGAAGCCCACCGACTGGCCGGTCTCGAGCGTCACCACGTCCGTGTAGTCGAGGTACACGAGGTCGAGACCGCGCGAGGACGACCCGAACGGGTTCTTGATGGCCGCGTACTTGAGCCCGCAGTGGAAGAAGCCGCTGGTGGACGGCACGCAGGACGCCAGCACCCGGGCCTCGAGGATCTGGTCGCTGCCCAGGAGGATGCGCTGCGCCTCGATGAACGCGGCCGACTCGTTCGCGGCCCCCATGGTCGACGGCGACGCCGCCAGCAGCGACATGACGTGCTTGACCGACGCGTTCACCTGCGTTGAGGCCCGCACCTCGCAGCGGCTGCGCGTGGACTTGAAGATGCGCACGCCGTGCTTGACGCGCGAGAACTCCCAGATGGAGTCCTCGTCGCCCGCGGACGCGCTGGTCTTGCTGTCGCGCGCCAGGATGGCGTCCAGCGGCGAGATGTTGGATGGCGGGCGTTCGTCCTCGGCTGTGGGCGAGCTCGAGCTGTCACGCTTGCTCTTGGCCTTGCGCGTCTCGTTCTCGGACGCGAACGCCAGCGCCACCGAGTGCCTGCGCTTCATGTACTTGAAGCAGCCCTGCTGCTGCGCGCGGCTGAGCTGCACGCCGTTGAAGATCCAGTCCATGGAGCTGTTCCTTCTCCGCATGGTGTTGTCCTCAACGGGTGCCACCTCGATCTCCGCCCTCGAGGCGCGGTCCACGGGCGCCACCGCGGGCGATTGCGCCACCACGGGCGAAGGAGTGCAGGCGTCCGACTTGGCCTTGGGCCTGGTGTCGGCGATCTGCACCTCGATCTCCCTCCTGGCGGCCACGGCCTCGGCCGTCGACGTCATGCGGCGCTTGGCCGCCGGGTCGAAGCGGAAGTACGCGTCGTAGTCCTCGTCCTCGTCCTCGTCCTCCTCGAGCCCCAGCGCTGCGGCCGTGGGCACGTCCACGACGCCGGCCGCGCCGTGCAGCACGGACGTCGCTCGGTTCGCCTGCACGCTGCCCATGTGGGCATTGCTGCTGCTGTCGCGGTCCAGCAGCGAGCCGAGCCCGCAGGCGTCAAGCCCGAGTCCAGCCTCGCCGCCGTAGCTGTTGGAGCGTCGGCCGAAGCGCGACGCGATGCCGACGGACGCCATGTCTTGGCTTCACCTCTTGGCTTCGCTTCGCCTGCTGTCAACTGAGCGAATTCAGCTTTGAGACGCAGCGAGTGCCGAGGCCGCGGAAAACGGACGGCAATGGGCTGATGCGCGGCGGTTGGGCGGCGGAAAGTCGCCGGACTGACTAGCGGCAGTTTCCCCGGAACATACTAGACGCAAGTCAGCGTGCTGAACCTTGTCGGGTTGCGAAGATGGCTGCCTCCTTGGAGCCACAAGCTCGGCAGTATACTGAAAGCGAGTCAACTCGCGCCGCAGATCCAGCTGGCGACAGACCTGCCAAAGCTGATACGCCCCGCCACACGTTGAAGCAGATGGCGCGCCGCCTGGGCCCACTGTCGCAGCCGCTGAGCCCCATCCGCCGAGTGTTGCAGTGCCACACTTGGGCATCAACCGACCGGCGATGATGGCGAATGACCGCCGTCGAGTCGTGCGCGCACTTGCTTGCCTGGGGCGGATCGTTCCTCGGCCGGCTGTCGAGCGCGACATGATGCTATGGCGACAGTCGTATTAGGTCTCGCAGGTAGAACGCGTTGACGACGGCACAACCGTGCGATCCTGAAGTTGTCGGAACGCGCAGCGCTCTTGCGTCAACTGCAACTGGGCGCTCGGCTGTCAATGGATCGCGACGGTCGCAGCTTGTGGCTGGCGACGTGCGTGGCGACTTGAAGCTTTGAAGCCGCTTCTACCTCCGTAGAGACCGAGAGGCTGTCGTCCGTAGAGACTGAGGCTAACGCTTTCCTGACCGACGTCAAGGAATGCTCGCAGCGTGGGACGGACAGCACAATGCGAGCCACAAACCCCGAGCGCCTGGCCATCTCCTCTTCTCCGGTCGTCACTGGCGTCGGTGGATTTGGTGGAGGGGCTCCGTTCTCGTCCTTCGTTGCATCCTCAGCATGATCATCATCACCTTGCTTGCTTCGCCATCCACAAACACTCATTCAACCGATCACGTCGTCAGCAATCTGATCCAGCTGGTGCGTGGATGGCGGACAGCCATCCACGACGCGCGATTGATGCGCGAGTTCCGTGCGCGAAAGGATTTCAATCCATGGACATCACCAGCGGGTTCCAAGTTTTCCAAAAGTCCAGCAGCTGACCACGAAGATGGCAAACATCAGATTCCATCTAGATCAAACCCTTTAGAAAGTTCAAATACCGCGAGCGAGCGAGGACGCGGACGATCGCTCTGTGTACGGCGATACACGGGCCGTGTTAGCCTCAGCGCGCGCTGGGAGCTGCAGGTATGTTCACATCCTACATTTTAAATAAAAAGACTTCGCGATTTGGATACCAAGACAGCTTGGTGTTCGGATGCTATGCTTGGTTGCTCGAACGTTGCCATCGCATTGCCATCATGAATAAGTATCACTTACATCGACGCCGATGCGTTGGCATGCTGGATCTCTCGGTCACGTCGGAGGCATGCAGCGCGCTCATTGGTAGTGATCGTCGCACAACCACCCAACGATTTTTGCCTTCCGCTTCGCTCAGCGCCGGTTCCCACAGCCGCATGAAGGAATGGCTGGCAGCGAGCCGCGCCGCGACCCGCAGCCTTCGGGCCCCAATTTCTCTGCCCTCAGTCGGCGATTTGCAAGATGGAGTCCAAGCGGCCGCACTTCCCGGCTCACGACCCGGGACCTCGCAGCAGCAAGCCACCAGACCCTTCGAGGCCAGCCGCGGCACCACCGGTATGTTTTCAAGCCCGCGGCGCGATGATCGACCACGAAGGAGTATGGCGCGCAACGAGCCAGTCAAGGTAGCCGCCATGCGTGGCTACGCGGCGCGCACGCGAGCGGCAGCGGAAGAGGAATTGCGGGGCCCGAGAGGTCCACGGCGTGCTCTTGACCAGCAAGGAACGACTTTGTCAAGTACTGCTGTGGGAGTACTGCTTCG
>JAASGX010000099.1:0-45933 GCA_023334415.1 Phytopythium chamaehyphon | reverse complement strand
TCTTCTTCAGCATCACTGGTGCTCTCGTCGACAAGGCCACGGGATGGTGCAGCGAAGGTGTCACGGTGTCCAACTACGAGGTGATCATTTCCGAGTCGACCATCGATGGCTCGCATGAAGTCACGAGCATCGAGTCGGCCAGTGACGCTAGCACTGGCACTAGCGCCGCGTCTGGGAGCTCTGGTACTAGCACCACTGGCAATGCCACGATCAAACCTGTTTACCAAAGCAAGGGTCCGTCGAAGAGCGACAAGCTGAACTGCGCCAGCTAGAGTGGCGGAACCGGATTGAGCGGTGTTGGTTTTGCTGTGGTCATGACGGCCAGCTGTGGCGCGTTCACGATACTATAGACTTGCATGCTGTCACAGTTAGCAGTCTAGCCTTTTTGTCTGCATTTTCGTTTGAACAAGTTTGGTGTTGAGCAGTGTCTAGCTTGAGAGCAGCGAGTATGACATCGACTAGCTCGCCTTGTCGTCCTTGGCAAAGCCACCATCTCAAGAGCACCAAGGTATCCTGCAGGTCGATGGCTGCACTGTTGAACCCATTGTCATCCATGCCAAGCCAATTTTCGCCAATCACCTCCAGTAGCGCTCGCTGTTCCAGCTTCTCGCCTGTCACACCCAAAGTCGACAGATTGAAACGACCATGGCGAGGATCTCGAGCTTCCTGGCGCTCTCGCTGGCGCTCGCGGCCGCTTCCGACCTGGCGACCGGCGCCAAGACGGCGACGCCGGCCACCGCCACGCCGACGTCGGTGCCCGGCGGCTGGTCGAGCGCCGAGGTGACGACGGAGGCGACGGACCTGCTGGCCAAGGCCATGACGGCCAACGGGGAGAAGGGCTACGCGTCGGCCGCGGGCAGCGCGCGCGTATGCTACTCGCAGGTGCTGAGCCTGGAGACGCAGGTGGTGGCGGGCACCAACTACCGCTTCCACGTCTCGGGCTGCGCGGTCGGGAGCGCCAAGAAGGCCGGCAAGTGCTCGAGCGAAGCCAAGAAGGGCTGCAAGGCCAAGAAGTACGCCGTGACCGTCTTCGAGCAGACGTGGACCAGCACGCTGCAAGTCACGAGCATCAAGGCCGAGGGCAGCTCGCTCCACGTGAGCATCAAGGGCGCCGACGCGTGAGCTGGGAAGAGTGGCTCCGGAGTGCGCACATGCTGAGCTTTTCAAGATACTTCTGCTGCAGGTGTTGAGTAGCAGCGCTAGGAGCAGAAGGCGTGCGTGTGTAGGGACTTCGTAGCAGATTGCAATCCAAAGGATCGTGAGCGAGCGAGCAAGAGAGACCGCTGGACCGAATGAGCGCGACGATGCGAAAGCTGCAGGGCGAGCCCTGGATTCCGCTCTGGAAGGCGAGAAACAGTGGGGAGTTCCCGCTTCAGAGCTGGCGCCGTGAGGAGTACCGTGACCCTCGTCTGCTGCTCGTGAATGAGCGAGCACGGTGTCATCAGATCGCGATGATCGGCCGCGAGTCCACCGTGGGATTCCCTTGGTGTGCAAGCACGTCTACAGAGCGCTTTCTTCCAGGTATAAAGTCTCGCAGGCATTAGTCAGCACTGCGCGGTTCGGTCGTCATCACAAAGTCGCCCTCGTCCATGCACTTGAGCAGGTTCGTCTGCATCATTCCGCCAAAGCGTGCTCATATTCTGCTCCAATCCGTCCAGAAAACCGCGCTCATATACCCCTCCTTCGTCACTTCCAAACCTCAAACAGCAAAAAAAGGGGAGGAATCCAGCGCATACAAACGCCAAGTCACGCTTCGCGCCCCCCCCCCCCCAGAACCCACTTCTTCATCATTCTGCCAAGCTTCCAAGCGATCGAGTGACCACCAAGATGGCGCGCCTGTCGCTGTTGCTGGCGGCTCTGGCAGCTCTCGTAGGCCCAACCGCGGCCCAGCTGGGCGCGTGGGCGCCGCAGGAGGTGACGGGGCGCGAGCGGCAGCTGCTGGCGGACGCGCTGGCGCTCCAGGGCGCGGCCTACGAGCCGCGCACGCGCCTGTGCTTTCTGGACGTCGTGTCGCTCGAGACGCAGCTGGTCGCGGGCACCAACCTGCGCTTCGTGGTCTCGGGCGTCGACGTGACGGAGGCGGGCGCGAACGCCGCCGGGAAGTGCGCGGCCGACGTCGACGGGCCCGTCGGCGGCTTCCTGGTCGCCGTCTTCCAGGCTCTCGACCAGTCGCTCTCGGTCACGGACGTGCAGCCCAGGGACCTCATGCACGTCGAGAGCTTCGCTGCGGACCTGGACAGGGACGACAAGGAGGCGGGCTACGCCACGGACGACGAGGTCGAGCAGGCTCTGGAGGAGATGGACGCACCTCAGGACGAAGTGGAGGACGAGGAGCTGGACCCGCTGATGCCAGCGGCCGAGGAGCCCGACGTCGAGGACGCCGAGGACGAGGAGCTCGCGGCGGCCGCAGCGGTCAGCCAGGAGGAGAAAGCGCTGATCGACGAGTGGCTCGAGGAGAACAGGGACCGCGTCAATGAGTTCGGAGACCCCGCAGGGACCTTCTACACGGGCGGCACGCCGCTCTTCGACGAGTCCACCGGCACCTCGGTCGACAAGTACGAGTACATCGCGCGCCGGCACCCGGACCGCCCGTGGGCGACGGAGCAGCCGGCGCAGGGCACGCTGCGCGTCAACATGCTGGCGACTGAGGGCGACCGCGAGCGAGCGGGGGCCTCGGCCGGCCAGGCGTCGGTCGGCTCGTTCGTCAAGGTGCTCGCGTCGCTCGGCGTGTTCGGCGCCGCGCTGGTGGCCGTCGCGGCCGTCAAGCGCCAGCGAGGGCCCCGCCGCTTCAGCTACCACCAGATCAACGGCCGCGGCCAGCTCTGATCGCCCGCCCGATACAAGTCTTTATTCCGCGCCAGGAAGCGGTCCGCTCCTGGCCGGCAGAGTCATCGCCACAGCAGCGATACGTTTTGATAGTCGAGATACACGCTTTACATCATGGAAGGATGGATGTCCTTGTTGGTTCTGGCTTGCGGTTGATTGCGTCTGCCAACTGCGTGTCTGCTGACCGATCTCCTTCCAGGAGCCGTCTACTCCATTTCCACCGCACAATGCTAGGATGGAGAGCAGCACCGATCCCATAGAATTCCGTCCCTAGCTTTTCGAAGAAAGCGGTTCTGCCGCAAGATCGGATCGCGACTTCTCGTCGCCCGCTTGGCCCTTGAAGCACTTGGCGAGTATCCATTTCCCTTGCCACGTGCTCGCGCACTTCTCAATTGCTGTTGGAGATTAAGCCAATTCACACGCCTTAAACGCCACAAGCCCGACAATCAGACTCTCCTCGGCACGATGGGGAACGTGGTTCCTGACCAGGAGGACACGGTAGAGGAACAATCCGACAGCGATCAGGATCTTCAGAACGACAACATGCTGATCGACTTGGCAACGGTACAAACAACAACCCCGTGGACGCTGATTCAGCTCACTGGAGATGTCGCCCAGATGGCGCTCGAGTCCGTTCGATACAACAAAAACTACAACAAGTCCGTCACGTCCCGGCTCTGCCTACACTACATCAACACCGTGCGCCTGCGTTTGGATTCCAATCTCGCTTGGTTTTTGCTCTCGGTCGACGGCTGTGAAGTTGTTCTTGATAAATCGGCAACTGGGCGGTGCGATATCTACAACATTGCAAAGTGCGCCTCGCCATTTACGTACGAGCTCAAGCTGCAGCAGAGGACAGTTCGCAGCTCGGTATTCATGGTTGTGTCAGTTTTCAAGGTGCTGATACAGAAGCCACTTGCCTTGATCAAGGCAGAAGCAAGTAACCTCGACTTTTCTGACGATGATGAGGACTACTTTCCTCTGACACTACCGCCAACTTTTACGTCAAAACTCCAGCTCGACGCGCATTTGAGAACAGAGCCTTCAATCTCTAGCAACATACGGGAACTTCCACAACCAGCACAGTCTCTGGCCAGCAGTAATTCACCGCTTTTCGTGGCCGCATTTGTTGGAATTTTAATCGGGATAATGGTTTTGGCGCGAGTGGGATCTAGTCGTACAAGAGCTGCAAAGCCTGGTCAGGGTATTCACCACTCCAGCTACACCAAATCCAACTCGCAACCTGAGTACTCCGAGTATGAGTCAAATCAAGGAGATTTGTAGTGCGTGCAATAAGCCATGAAGCTAGTTGAACAGTTTGCAATCGAATCAAAACAAATGTGCTGCTCACGTGTTTTATGTCAAAAGTGCCACTCGTGTTCGAGAAGTGTTCGCACCTTGTCAGCCGCACAAGCTCATTCCAGGATTGCAACTAATAGTTGTTGAAGCTTGAGTAGGAATCCCCTGCTCAGCTCACACGCTATCTCTTTTCGCAGAAGGCGCAGTTTCCGCTGTAAAAGTTGAAACTGAAGGAAGTGTGACTTCTCGGACTGCCTGATTTGCTCAAGTTGAAACGCCCTGGCAGGTGTCTATTGCCAACTCGCTCAATCACTTTTTGATTGAAGCAGTGGGCGACTCGATTGCTTCGGTTGTTGTTCATCGTACGATACTCGCCACATCCGTTGGCTATCGTGCACTTTCGCATTCGCATTTTCGCATTCTCTTTAGCAAGATGACGAAGACTTTTGGTTCACACGCTAGTCATGACAATGAAGCAGATCCCCAAGGTAACGACAACTATGAGCAAGGAAACGCAGCTGTCATTGGGCCTGTATCCAGATCTCTGCAAGCTACAACAGCCTGGACGCTTGTCCAGCTCACGGACGACATCGGACAGACAGCGCTGGACTCCGTTCGGTACAAGAAAAACTACAACAAGACCGTCACGACTCGGTTGTGCCTTCACTACATCAACACGGTGCGTCAACGCGTGGATTCAGACCTCACTTGGTATCTACTATCAGTTGATGGCTGTGAGGTAAAACTCAACGATGCGTCCACGGGACGATGTGATCTCTATGACAAGTATTGCAACCAGCAACCGTACACGTACGAACTCAAGCTACAGCAAAGAGCACTTCGGAGCTCAGTCTACATTGTTATGTCTGTCTTCAAGGAGATGACACAGAAAGCATCCGGCGTGATTCTAGGTGAAGATAGCAATCTCGACTTTATTTCTTACGATGACGAAGAGGCGGGACCGCAGCCATCTACATTAACCTTGGCGTCAAACCCTGATTTGCTGCAGTTTGATTCCAACATACAGTTGGCTCGCTCATCGTCCAGCGACACACTGCCACAACGACTACAAACACTTCTTGAAAACAACTCGGTTCAGATCATGCTCGTATCGATTGGATTCGTATTTGGAATTGTGGTTGCTATGGTTGTGGCGCGAGTGAGATTCAGAAATGTGCGAACGGTCGAACCACGCCCAGAAATCCGCTGTCACATCCAACCTAAATCTTATACACACCTTGAACCGGACACAAGCCAGCTAGATTTGTAGAGCAGACTCCAAAGCCGGCGAAGGTCTCTTTGTCGCTTTTGTTCACAATCAGTGATATTAGGTGTGATTGATCCAAATGATATGCATACATTTTCGGTCTAATGTCGTGTTTCGAGATTACTAAAGTCCTGCAACTGCAGCGCGAATATCCCCTAGCAAGTCGGAATGAGGTATTGGCGGTGATGCGCTCGGGTTTGCTTTTGCTGTAGTTTTGCCTATTTCCTTGCCAAAAACCGCGTCACAATCGTTTTTGCCCTCGGGAGCATCGACAACGTTGGGGCGGTTTACAAATACGCGGCGAATGCCTGTTGAGCTTGAAAAGTACACTTTTAGAGCGATCGGGTTTCTAGGCGCTTGTCCCTGTCGAGGTAGCAAGCGTATGTTCACAGCCAAATTGTCGCTCAATTTACAAAATAGAGATCCGTCTGGCTCGTCACCGAGAGAGTCAGTCGTCTCAAACTTGTCGTCTCTCATATTTCCATTTGCATCCCATTGGCGAAGGATTGTGAAACCATCACTCGAGAAGCACAATCCATCGCCACTGGAGCTGGTTGAAATGAACATTCGTCCGCTTGGATAGTAGTTGATAAATCCGACCCCAGCTGGGTCAAAGCTGAGAGCGATTGTTCCATCTTTGTGAGCAGCATAAATCCGAAATCCTCCAGGCTCCTTGTCAATGCTGACCGCCACACTGCCTGAAGGCCACTTGGCCACTGCAGATCCGTCGGCGCGGATTTGTACAGCCATGACTGTGCTGCTAGGATACGGGATAGTAAGAGGCTCTTGCTGCTGGAAAGTCTCGAAGACGTCACCTGGAGATGGTGCATCGGCCTTTTGTGCTTTTGGCTTCTTTGGCAGCTGATGCTTGGTTGCAGACTGCTTTTTCAGAAAATCATCTGCTCCGAAAGTAGGCAATGAGAGAACTGCTCCCAAAATCGATGATAAACCACTCGATCTGCCTTCGCTCGTTGGTGAAGGTGTGTCCTCGTGATTTTTGTTATTTTGGATTTGTAAAGTGGGCGGTGATATTTTGACAGGTGATGTCTTTGGGCTGAAGCTGCTTGTCTGCTTCACAGGACTCGATTCGACTGCAGCATTTGCCTTGATTTCTGGGATGGTTTCCTCACTTGCAGTATCCGGCGGTAGTCCACTGGAACCCCCACCGTCGCTGTTCGGCGGGGTTAGCTGATTTGCGACCGGTATGAAGTCTTGAACCGGAAAGTTTCGCATGAATTCTTCCGCAGTAAGCTGTCAAGGCACATCATCAAATCAGTCCTGGTACGAGTATTGCATTTTTACCTACCAGGATCACCTTTTTCTTTGATTTCACTGGCTGCGGCTTAGGTTGCAATAAGCTCGGCGATGGAACGATTGCTGGTGCTTCGAGGTGAGGCTCTGTTTCATCTGGCTCCTCCTGTTGGATATTCTCATCCGATGTTTTCTCTTGTGTCACACCCATAGCGACAGCTCGATCCCGGAGTTCCTTGTCGACGAGAGTTGCGTCGACACGCTCGAGCCAGGGAAGGAGCTTCACGACTGCAAAACTAGATGTCTGTTTGGTCGCCTAGTATATGCGTTGAGTAGGGTTCACATTCACCACTCACGTGTAATCGTCTCTAGCTGTGCACGGATTCGGCCGGAGTACGAGCCACTTGAGCCCCACGAGCGGCTGGAGGTGGTTCAGCTCGGTGCTCGCGACCCGGTTGTCATTGATCCACAGCTCTTCCAGCCCCACGAGCGCCGGCGCCCAGCTCAGGTCAGCGATGTGGTTATGCGAGCACTTGAGCACGCGCAGCTGCGAGAGCTCGGCCGCGTCGTGCAGACTCGTGAGCGCGTTGTGCGACACGTTCAGGTTCCGCAGGCTGCGGGCCTGCATCAGCGCGTTACAACCAATCAGTCCTCTTGCTTTCAACGGGCTAGAGCCGTTCCATGCACCTGCCCGATGCCTTCCAGCGTCTCGAGCCCGTTGAACTGTTGCAAGTGCCCATCAGATTTTTGCCCTTGGAAGTCGGCAGCCAATCGCTGGTCGACGCCCACCGACACGTTCAAGTACAACGCGCGCTGCAGCTCGTCGCCCACGTCGCGCACGCTACGCAGCTGCTCGTCCGTCACCACCAGCTGCCGTTCCTCGGCGTTGATGACCCGCATGACGTCCTTTCTCGGCGGCGGATTCTATTGTGAGCGGCAACTGAAGTTGAAGGGAAACCAATCCTGTGCACCTCTTTGATGGGCACTGTATCGGGTTAGTGCCTTCTGGCTGTTGTGTGGAGGCCATGGTTCTGACGATAACCAAGAAAGCGACACCCAAGGCAGGGCGAGATGAACTTCGGGGGAGTCATGGGCGGCGCGGCGGCGCCTGCGCAGCCCGCGCAGCCGTCGCAGTTCATGATGGCCAAGATCGAGATGCAGTCGTACGCGGACCTGTTCGAGCGGCTCTCGCGCGTGTGCTTCCAGAAGTGCAAGTTCAAGTACAACGACGGCCAGCTGAACGTGGGCGAGATGAGCTGCATCGACCGCTGCTCGGGCAAGTACATGCAGGCGTACCAGTCGCTGGGCGTCAAGATGGCCGAGGTCGAGAAGGACATCATGGCGCAGGCCAACGCCGCTGGCGGCGTGCAGTAGAGCCCGCGGCGGCACAGCACGCAGGAAAAACACGGACAGGATTTGGGTATGCATAAATACTGAGCTACGGTTCGCTAGACTCTAGCAGCGCCCTCTACGTGCGTCCAAGGCCGAGTCGGCGGTCAGAAGTTGTGTCTGCTGTAGCCGCCGAAGCCGCTCGCGCCGCCCCCGACGGCTGCAGTCGTGCTCAGTGGGATCGCGGGGCGAGCAGCGGCATTCATGGTAGCAGCAGCAGCAGCGGGAACGTAGGGCCTGGCGCCGCCAGAATACTTGGAGTCGTCCGTCTCGCTCCCGTACGACATCCCGGGCGCGTATCTTGCTTGGCGAGTGTAGCGGCTTCCTTGAGTGTCCCCCAGACCGCCACTATCCAAACCCCGCCCGCCACCTGTAGGCGTCCCTCCTCCGAGCAAACTGCTTCCCGCTGCTGCCATGGCATTTCGCTGCTGCGCTCGTGGCGGTCCATAGCCTGCTCCTCCTGCTCCTCCGCCTCCACCACCAAGAGAGCCCCCGTTTTGTCGAAGACTTCCATAGCCTCCACCTCCGCCACTCCCGACTGGCTGTGGCTGCTGGTTCTTGCTCTGGCCGAGGTGCGAGCTCCCGCTTGACGACGGAAGGTACTCGGCAGACTTTTGCGGCGGCGTGAAGTTTTCTCCTTTCCCAAGTGAAGAAAACGAGTCGGATCGCTCTCGCTCGCGGTCTTGAGGCTGACCTGGAGTCGACACCGTGAGCGGCATCGTGATGTTCACATTGACTTGGAAGAACGGGTACTGCAGCGCCTGGCTCGACGTCGGTCGCTGGTTGGGGTCAAACTTGAGCAGATCCGTCATGAGTTGGATCGCTTCAGGACTGGCATGCGGGATTAGCTGCGCTAGCGGCGTGGGGACAAACTGCGGAAATCGATAGTTCATTTGTGCGGCGAGCTTCATGCCCTCAGGCCAGGTGCTATGGGTCGGACTGCCCAGCACGGAGCAGATCTTATAAAGCTGATCTCCCTCGCTGCTACCGGGGAATAGCGGCCGCAAGGTGAACAGTTCGGCCATGATGCAGCCCATTGCCCAGGTGTCAATTGGAGAATTGTACGTCGTGGATCGCAGCAACACTTCCGGCGCGCGGTACCATCGCGTGGAGACGTAATCTGTGAACGGTGGTCGTGAGCGGATTTCTCGCGCCAAGCCAAAATCGGCAACTTTGACGGTGTCGCCTTTGACTAGCATGTTCTCAGGCTTGATGTCGCGATGGAAGAAGCTGTGTTTGTGCATGAACGCGAGCCCTTGCAGCATTTGGTACCTGCAGTATCCCCGACAGTAGGTCAGCTTATCAGGAATTAGTAGTAGGAATCGCCGTGTCGTACATGAGGTTGCGAATTTTGGACTCGGGAAAATGTCGGTCGCGCTTCTTCATGGTGTCGTACAGGTTGCACTCCATGTACTCAAAGACGAAGAACAGCTCGTCGTTCTCGCGGATCACCTCCTTGAGCTTGATGATGTTCGGGTGGTTCAGCTTCTTGAGCGACTGGTTGGTAAGTCAAAGGTTAGCCCACGCCTCCGGGTCTGCTGGCCCCACATTCTCCGCCACTCACGTTGACCTCGCGCAGCTGCATGCACTCCTCCCACGAGTAGAACTTCTTCTTCATGCGCTTGACCGCGACCTGCCCCCGTCCACTCGTCAGCCCGCCGTCTAGCTCCCCTCAAGTCGCCCACAGACAGACAGACGGACGCACCACTTCGCCCGACTGGCGGTTCACGGCCTTGAGCACCGACCCGTAGGTGCCATCGCCCAGCTGCTTGGTGACCTTGTAGCGGTTCATGGGACCCGAGGCCTGCGCCGCCTCGGTCGCCCGCAGTCGCGCGGCTTTTCTTGTCGCGAGCAGCCGCCGCCAGCAGCAACGCGCAGCTTCGCGCCGTCTGAAGATAACGCGCGGCTATTTTCGGCCGCGCCGTTTCGGCCGTAGACCACCGCCATCCACTATCAAACAGATAGTGAACTTCAGTGGACGATTCCCGCCAGCCGTCCACCGCTATCCACTATCAACCCGATAGCGAACTGCGGTGGACGGAGGTACCTTCCCCTTCAACCCATCGAGAAAGGCCTTGCTGGATCGCCTCCTGGCAGAGATGGCGACGTGGGAGACGTTCGGGGCGGCGCTGGCCGTGGTGGCGTCCATCGTGTCCAACTTGGGCGTCAACATCCAGAAGTTCTCGCACGCGCGCGAGGCCGCGCGGCCCGCAGACCGCCAGCGCGCGTACGTGCAGCGGCCCGTCTGGTGGCTCGGCCTCAGCCTCGTGGTGCTCGGCAGCATCGGCGACTTCGCGGCCTTCGGCTTCGCCACGCAGTCGCTCGTCGCGGCGCTCGGCGGCGGCTCCACGCTCATCGCCAACGTCGTCACCGCGCACTTCCTCAACGGCGAGCACCTCTTTCTGGTGGGCTCACGGAGCGGCTTTTGCAAGAGATACGCGGGCATTGGAGCTGACGACCCGGTGACTTGGTACGCAGACAGACGCCGGCGGCGTGCTGTTCGTCATCCTCGGAGTCGTCACGATCGCGTTCATCGCCGAGCCCAACGAGGACTACCCGCTGCCCGAGCTCGAGAAGCGCTTCGTCCGGACAGGTAGAGCGTGCTATTATCTGAAATGCTCGCGCTGCTTTGCGCTAACGCGTCAGACGTGCAGAGTTTGTGGTGTACATTGTGGCGGTTGGTCTGTGCACCGTCAGCATGCTCGCGACCATCAAGGGGTCGGTCGCCAACCGCATCAAGAACCAGGTCCAGTGGTCGAATCGCCGTCAAAAACAGCGCATGAAGGTTCGACTACGAGCATGTAGAGCACTGCTGGCAATCCGTCGACTGACCTAGACTCGTTGCAGCAATTCGAAATGAGGGTGCACCGTCTGGAGCAGCGGCTCTTTGACATGGAGGAACGATTCCTCCAATACACCAGCAGCAGTGCAACGAAAGGCACAACCGACGGCGCTGCGGCCGGGAACTCGACGACCGGATCAACACTTGCTCCGTCTAGATCCCACCAACACACAAGCATGGAGCACCTGTCAGAGCTACTGCTCCCTGTTGACCAAGAGGTAGAGCAGGCTCAGGAGACTCGTGTTCCATACTACTACGCCATATGCTCGGGAATTGTCGGAGCGATGACAGTGCTTCTCGCAAAGTGCTCTGCCATTATGGTCGCGCTGACACTCAAGGGCGACAACCAGTTCAAGTATGGGCTCACGTACGTGTTCCTCGGCGGTATGTTCGTGTGCATCATTGTGCAGACCCACTTTTTGAACATGGCAACGGCACTCGGAGACATCATGACGGTGTTCCCCATCTTCCAAGCGTGCTGGATCACGTTCAGCGTTGTCGGAGGCGCCATATTTTACGAAGCCGACGCAACCATGTCGACTCGCGAGGCGCTACTGTACACAATGGCGTTGCTGTCAATCGCCTTTGGAGTGGGGCTACTCGTTCAGCATGGATCACAATCAGCTGCCAAGGAGTCACCAGAGCGAGAGGGCAAGCGTGGTGCTGCCAAGGGCGACGACGATGACGCTGCTGACGAGGATATGTGTCTGATCACCGACACTTCGATGACATCTCCGCTCCTGCCGAGTGGTGCGGTGGATGACAGCGGATACCTCCACTTGGACGCGTAAAAATGTACCGACAGCATTGAAGAATCATCTGAATGGAGGAATTGTTCATGACGAATACAAGCACGCCACTAAACTATGAAATACTCTCTACAAGCTTTCGGAGTTCTAACACTACGTCATGAATGGATATGCGGTCGCCTGGATTATGCCGGCACATGCGTTGGATCAAATGCCATACCTCATCGGTGCAGTTGTGCGGCTGATTCGGCAAAGCTCCACGATGCGCTACGTGGTACTTTAGCGCTGACCGGTTGAGAATCCCCCACGGGCTTGGTCGAGTTCGTCTGCTGGCGAACCGCAGCGCCTCGACAATGGTCATACCAAGCGAGTAGATATCCGACTCGAATGTTGGCTTTTCGTCTCTCAAACACTCTGGGGCCATCCACTGCCACGCTTCACTTCGCGATGCTTCCTCCTCCTCGATGTCACCGAGCGCAACCTCATCCTCATCAAGCGAGTGATCATCGGATGCGCTAAATGCAAAACTAGCCACTTTGGCTTTGTTGTCTCCACCCATGACAAAACTGCTGCACTTGATATCCCCATGAACGATGCCACGTTGATGCAGATATTGAATTCCGAGAGCGACCTCGTGCATTTTGAGGCACACTTCCGTTGGGTGCTTTCGCATGTAATAGCCAAAAGAGCCCTGGCTCCCGTACTCGCACACGAAAAACGGATCTCCGACGTGACAAGCACCATAGAGGCGAATAACATGAGGATGACTGAGCTTGAACCATATGTCGGCCTCTCTTTTCAGGTCCGCCAACAGTGCTGGAGAGGGTTTCGCCTGCCTGCCGGTGCCATCATCAGGGAGCGCGACTCTTTTCATCACAACGACAGATTCAAGCCACTTCGCTTGACGAATTCGCCCGTAGCTTCCAGGTATCGCGTGCCCAATTTTCAGTTCCTGCCAAGGAATGAACCATCTTGGTCGAGATGAAGTCACGTTACTAAGCGATTTGTTTGTGATGGCGTCGTAGGCGTTATGCATTACTGCAAGTTGACCGACCGTGTACTTGCGCTGCGAATCATCAAGCTCTGCTTTTAGAAATGCAAGGAACTTGCATCGATGTTCATCCGAGTCAAAGTCACTTGACAGCAGCCACATTGGTGGTCGCTCCGCCACTAACAAGTCGACTTGGTGATCATTAGCAGGTAGTGGAGGCAGCTTGTCGTTTTTGTTCTCCCTGATGGCACTCAGAATGTTCCAAACAGCATTGAGTTCTCGCTTAAGGTTCGCGGCACTAGTCGTAGACGCCCGAGAAGTGAGGTCCAATACCCGGAAGGACTGGAAAAAGGCTTCGTCTGTGTTACAAAACTCCTCAAGCAGAGACTGGATGCGCTTACTGACACTCTTTGGAGCCGATCTACTCACAAGTGGATCTAATGCATTGTAAAACACGCGTCGAACAGAATCAACTTGGCTGTCAAGCATTTCCGTGCGCACGCGGTTCCATTGATGAATCTGATCGTCGTCTAAATAGCCGAGTAGACTTTGTGAAAAGTTACCTCGGCCCTTGAATCCCCGCCTTGACTTTAGATCAGCAACACCCGTTTGGCTTAGTTGTGCCTCAGCAAACTCTCCGAGGAAATGTATGATTGCTGCAATCTTCATCCGTCGACTCGGCTCGTACTCGCACATCTTCGCCACAAGTCCCCAGTGTTTGTCATTCTCGCACGACGACGGCCGCATTGGAAGCCTTCGCTTCGTCTTGACCATGTACGTCACTTCACTCGACCCAAGCACGTTGAAGCCACCCCAAGGCAGCGTTCTGTATTCGTCCTTTTCCAGATTGCTTCCTGCAGCTTCCACGACACGAAGCGCCTCAATAATGCACATGCCAAGCGAGTATATGTCCGATTCAGGTGTCGGCAGAGTGCGATCGTTTCCCAGACACTCGGGTGCTAGCCAGTGAACTGCGCCTGTGATCTGCGGGAGTTCGTGGTTGCTAGCGTCGAGCGCTGAGCTCAGGCCAAAGTCCGTCACTTTGGCTTTGAGATCGCTCCCGACCACCACGTTGTTCAGCTTCAGGTCGCCGTGGACGATGCCGCGCTCGTGTAGGTATTGCACCCCAAGCGCAACTTCATGGAGCTTCTGCCAGAGCTCGTTTGGATGTGCTCGCAAGAACTCGTCCAGCGATCCGTTGGTGGCGTATTCACACACGAAAGTCGGCCGAGCGTCCACGATGCACGCGCCAAAGAGCTGGACGACATGCGGGTGGTTCAGCCGGAACCAGATGCCGGCCTCGCGCTCGAAGACCCGCATCGCGTGCTCCTGGCTCTTGCTGGAGGACTGGAGCGACGACGCCCACGAGAACGACACGGTGGAGGTGCTGCCGCTGGCGACGCTCGATTTATCGGTATCCAGGATGCTTGCTGTCCCCAGCTCCTTCACCAGCACCTCGGTGTTGAGCCACTTGGCGGGGAAGACGCGGCCGAAGCCGCCGCCAGCGACCACGCGCGAGCGGTCGACCAGCAGCTCCTCGGTCGGCAGCAGCCACTCGACGCCCGCGGGGCCCACTGCAGCGCCGTCCTCGTCGATTGGGAGCAGCTTGGCGGCGTCCTGGGGCTCCTGCTCCTTCTCCTTGGCCTTCATGGCGCTTTGCTTCGTTGGGTGGATGTTCCTAGATGACAGAGAGTATCCATATACCACGGTTCTGCGTGAAGTGGGAGGTGCCGCTGATACAGGTTTTCCTCCCGTTCCCTCGCCTACTTGCGAATCCGCCAGATCGAGGAGCGATGGCGGATCGCATCGAACCAGAAGCTGAGCACGACAAGAGCAAGAGCGAAGAGGATTTGGTAAAGCGAGTGGAGGAGCTGGAGCCCCAGGACGGGTCGCCTGGAGGCGAGCGGCGCGTTCGGTTCCAAGAAGACTTGCCGAAGAAGCAACAGAAACAGCAGCAATGGCTCATGAAGCGCGGTGGAATTGAGGTTCTGGACGAGATCGGCGAGGGGAGCTACGGCAAGGTTTTCCTAGGCAAGTGGCTCAGCTCGAAGGTGGCCCTCAAGCAGTTCTACACGAAGGAGAACTCGGCAAAAAGCGACATTTGGGCTTCCTCTGTGAGCTCGTCGTGGGGGCACACAATTCCATCTGCGACCAACAAGACCGCGGTAGTTCTACCTGAGCCGGAAATGCGACGCTACTTTGAGCGTGAGGCGCGAGTGTGGTTTCGATTGAGCTACCACCCCCACATTGTGCGGCTGTTTGGAGCGTGTGACGAAGAGCTTCCGCTCATGTTCGTTTCCGAGTATGCAGAGCATGAGTCTTTGGACAAATACTTGGCGAAGCACCCCGATGAACTGTGGCAAAAGATGTACGAGCTAGGACTCGGTGTCCAGTATCTCCATGAGCGGGGAATCGTGCACGGTGACCTCAAGCTAAACAACATCGTGGTCGGGAGTGATCGGAAAGCTAAAGTGACGGATTTTGGATTGAGCATCGTGGCGCGCCAACAAGGCGTTGGAAATCAAATGCAAATATCAGGAGCCTTCCATTGGCTTGCACCCGAGTGCATGGGGGCAGATGACGAGCGGGAACTTCCTACGACCATGTCCGACGTATACTCTCTTGGCATGTGCATTGTTGAGGGATTGAAGATCGCACATAAAGAGGTGAATCGGTGCCCATGGGGTAGTCACGACTCAATAACAGTCAAAGTTTTTGTGAAGAACAAAGGTGAATTTCCATCCCTTCCTCCAAACTTGTGCACCTCGACCCAGCTCACGTTGATGAAGAAGATGTGTTGCCGTACACCAAGTGATCGAATATCTATTGGTGCAGTTGTCTACGCGCTTGAAAGCTTCGCCGACAATCCTTTGTTTGTGATCGAACAGAATCCCGACGAAGTTAAATCATCATTTGAGTGGGAGTATGCACGCAAGCAGTTGGATAAACTACAGAGCCAGGTTGAAGACTCCGATGCTAGTCCTACTCGACGCGCTGTGATCGAGTGTATTGATGCGTTCGTGAACAGTTTCGGTTCAAATGCTCTACCAACCCGCTTGATAATGCAACTCAATGAGTTGCTCTATGACCTACAGCAAGCGAAAGATAGTGACTTTCAGCAGTACCGAGTCTTGAGTCTTGCAACGCGTGATGCATTAGGAAGCAGCTTGCGTGCAATGACTCGGCGACTTTCCAACATTTGGAGCATTGCTGCTGCATTTTATGGAGTCACTGGTATTCTAATGTCTCCGCCACAACGTATTACTCAGGATCAAATTGATTTGCTGATATCAGATAATCTCTCTTCTTGGATGCTTCCAACCGAGCTTGAGTCTGATGAGGAGCGAGATGGGCTTCTGCAGTTTCTACGAAGTGAGCTTGAAAACAATGCGTCAGCCTATTCGCCAAGTCAAGCCTCACTACTGGAACAAATTTGCGACGCTCTTTCCTCAGCGTCTGAATTCGATGCACTTCAATCAAAGCCGCGATGGTTTATCCCATGGTACGAGTTGCAAATCGACCAAGATGTGCTTCTCAATGAGTATGGTGCAGTTCGTGTATACCCCGCGCGGTGGTTTGATGTTGCAGTCTCAGTTCGAATGCTGCTGGTTTTCGGAAGACGTCGCAAAGACGGCGTTGTTACTGTTGAAGACGAAGCTGACCTGTTTGATATTGACTTTTCAGATGAAGAATCTGATCACCAAGGTCTATTACTCGAGCAAACACCCATCAGCCCAGATACCGTGGTAACGACTCTGGATTTGTTCAACCACGAAGCAGAGGTGTGGTTCAACCTCAATCACCCCCATGTTGTACGACTATTTGGTGCATGCAACATCGGCAACCCAATCTTTGTGACGGAATATACAAACGGCTCGCTGAATGACTTTCTTCAACACAACCCAAACCAGCTCTGGAGTAAACTCCTCGAGGTTGCACTTGGAGTAGAGTATCTTCACGCGGTTGGCGTTGTGCACGGAGACCTTCAATGCAGAAACGTTGAGATCGGAACGGATCATACTGCTAAACTGACAGATTTTAGGCTCCGAGAGCTAAGTGAAGGAATCAATTCCGATATTACACCGAGCGCGCTGAGGTGGATGGCTCCAGAATGTGTAAGCGGACAACATGCTACTTTTATGTCGGATATCTACTCGCTCGGCATGACTATTGTTGAGGCGATGGCAATTGCTGCGGCATCCACACCTTCCACGACCGAAGACACAAAAGGAAGTCAACTCTGGCTTCCACTTCGCCGCGGCTCCCTACTGTTGGCTCGCCCTCCGACCGCAACAGATATTGAGTGGGCTTTGGTTACGGATATGTGCGCTCACAAGATAAGTAATCGCCTGACGGCCACAAAAGTTGTGCAGCGGATCAAGGCGATTTGCAAGCAACAGCCAAGTTGTGACAGCCTGCTGTCATCACCCGATTCTGTGTGCTTGTAGCTCGCCACCAATGACGGCTCTGTTATGATCCATACATCACTTTCAGAAGCACGAAGTTTTGATTCACGACGCTTACGAATGCTGCAATTGACTCATGGTCTATTCGTCGTCTTCGTCGTCCATGACAATGTCCGGGAAGTCGTCGTCGTCATCGTCTTCCTCTTTAGCTTTCGCCACCGAGGCAGTAGTTGCTGTTTGAACAGATTCCTTACCGCCATCCGAATCATCGTCGTCATCCTCGTCGGACGATGAATTTACCTTTTTGGTCGGGCGAGCATCGTCATAATCGTCCTCTTCCTCTTCCTCTTCTTGTTCGCCTACATGTTCCTGGTCGTCCTCAACCACAGCCGGAGCAGAACTCTCATCAGCATGTTCCTCGTCATCCTCCTCGACCTCCTTCGAGGACTGATCCTTTTTCACTTCGGTCGAATGCCAGTCGTTCGCATCGCCACGGACCGGTGTAGACTTCGCACCTCGGCGAGTCGGGAACGAAGTCAAGGAGCTTCCGTTCGACGGCTGCTTGAGCAGCTTCGAGGCAATCGAGGCGTCGTCTTCGCGAGAAGCAGCAGCGTTCACCACAAACGGAGGAGCTCGAGGATGAAGAAGAGCCTCGCCAGCGTTGAGAGCAGCCAAAGGCAGCAACATCGACAAGGCGAGGCTGTCGGTTGATCTGTTGTTGCTGGAAGCACCGACATTGCTGGCACGACGCACAGCCATTTGCTGCCACGAGTCCAAACCAGCGAGCACGTTGGTCGCATGCGCACTCGACGCGTCGCAAGTCACCGAATCCGTTAGCATCGCGAGCGCAACGGCGCTAGAAGAGCGGTCAGCAGCGTCGCGAGAGCTGCTGGTAGACGCAAGAAGAGCGACATCGCTGGCAACGCGGCGGTCTTCTTCGGGAAGCAGGCTGCCGTAAACTGCGACGCACGTCGCAACAGCAGCGAGCGCAGCGTGGGCATTGCTCGCACGAACTTCACGGTCGTGGGCCGACACGTACACGTCTGCAGCTTGTCCTGCGCTCAGGATGGACACGTCCGGCACGCTGCTGGCGTTCTGGCGCTTGCGCTTTTTGCCCTTCTTGTCGTTGTTGCTCGAAGTGCCCGAAGCCTGGCTGCTAATCACAGGAGCTGGGCCGGCGAACTGAGTCTGGCACTGGGCGACAAGCTCCGAGAGGATCGGGACTCCAAGACGCTCGATGGTGCTGGCACCCATCGCGCTGACGCAGACTGCGATCGTGTCGTACAGAGCACGGCTGCAGCTCGTTCCCAAGGTTGTGCCGCCGATGTTGTAGCCCGCACCAGCCTCGAGACGAAGGCCTTCAACCGCGAGCTGAAGCGTGCGCGAGATCCGGCCAGCGTAGCGAAGAGAGCAGATGCCGGCGCGGCCGACCACGCGACCCAGAACAGTGAGAGATGAGGCGTGGACGTTGGGCAGCACGCCGTAGACGACACTGACGGGAAGTCGAGTTCCGTCTTCCGACACGCCAGTGTGCTTGCCGACCTCGTGCGCACGCACAGCCAACGCGCGGCGAGCCAACGCGACGGTGTCGACAATGACAGCCTGTATTTCGCGCTCGCTGACGATGGGGCTCGCAAAGAGCGCAGTCAAGGCGTCAGCCCCACGCGAGACGAGCAGCGCGCACGTGTCACCGCGTTCCAGCGCCGTCATGCTCGTGTCGACTGACGAAGACGAAGCATGGCGCATCCATATCTTGAGATTCGCTGGCGCCGAAGAGCTAGACGCAGCGTCTGTGGTGGTGCGCTTGCCAGCCACCAGGTCGAGCTGTGAGTGCAGAGCCTCAGTCGCCTTCTCCACCATTTGGATCCACGCCGCAAGCGGTTTGTCGGATGCAGCTGGGACCTTGGAAATGCACTCGGCAGCAGCGCGCACAAGCGGTGACGCAGTCTCGAGGCTCACGTCCGTGATGTCGAGGTCATCCTCAATGACGCGGAACAACGCGGCCACGCTCGCGCTCTCGATCTTGGTCGCGTGGCTGCGCATAGAGCTCGGAGCGGTGTCCAGCACGACGTTGAGGAGCTTGAGTGCCTGCGTGCAGACCTCTTGGTCGACAGCGCTGCACTCTGACTGTCCGAGCAGCGCAACGACAGAAGACAGCAGCGCCGGCACGAGCTGCTTGGCGAGCACGTCCATCAGGTCGCGGCGCACGTCGGGAGCGAACCGCTCCACATTGCGAATCGCAACAGCGCTGACTTGGCAGGCTCCAGCGACCGCGGCCTTGTCTTCATCGTCGGTCTCGTGCTTGGCGGACGCGAGCGCCTTGACGCTCTTGAGCGCGCACGCCTGCAGTGCCTGCGCAAGCTGCTCGACGGTGTCGACAGCGCTCTGCGAGACGACGACGCGCGCGAGCTCCCAGCCCGCCGCCTCGAGCCCCGGGGCGTCGATGAGCTGCAGCACCCTGGCGTGGAACTTGGCCAGCGCCTTGCCGTCCCGCACACGGCCCAGCACGTTGTGACGCAGCAGCACGTTGCGCACGGCCGGCAGCTGCGCGCGCAGGCGACGCTGGGCCTCGGCGTCGCTCGAGAGCGCGTCCGGCAGCGCCGACAGCAGCGAAGAGAGCTGGTTGCGCGCCAGCACGGCCGCGGGGCTCGGCTCTCCAGCGGCGGCCATGGGAGCGGCGAGCAGGCAGGAGCAATGACGTCGCTTTACAGTTGAGCAGCTACGGATGACTGGCTCAGAGTGTGACTGGATTTTGACCAATGACATACTATTTCGAAATTAATTGTTGACCAATAGAAAGGTGGAGTTTGTGAGCCAACATGTCACTGTGTGAGTCAGCGAGCGTTCTGAACTCTGAACTGCCAGGGGCTGCTGCTGCAGGGCAGAGCGGGGGCGAGGCGTCGGGACGTGAGACGGCAACTCGCGGCAATCACGAGCGCGTTTCTCTGCGTTCTGTGTCAAGTGGTCCCCATACCAACACGCTTGTACGTTCAGGGCGGAAGATATCATACAGGAGCTGCAGAGGGCCGAGGTGCTCGGGTGAGGCACGATTACCGGTAACACCAGTCCTTTGATTGCCGATCTGCATTGACAAGCAAAATGGCGTCGAGCGCCAAGAAGAGCTGCCCTGGATGTATTTGCTGATTCTTGCAGCGCTGAGTTGCTCCATATGCGGAGCTGACCGCGGTAGAGTGAGCAGTGCGCAGCTGGAGCCGACGACCTGACAGCTCGCGCCACTTGGCCTGCCATACGTGTGACCTGACCGATGTCACTTTGGTGTTGAGTGTGTGGGAGGCTTGACAATCTTGCGATAGCCCGCTATGTTACAGTAAGGAGGACGGATATCCGCTGCATCCAGCTGATCCTTAGCCGTAGCGCAAAGCGATTTTTAGTCTACGTCGACTGTTGATTGACTCGTCATCGGACTACTGTAGATCTTTAGCTCTGAGATAACAAGACTCGGTTTCGCGAATCTCAATCGGCTTTTTCAATTGTGCATCGTGAATGGGAACGAAAGCCTGGCCTTTTCGAGTCCTCAACCGCTTCAGCAACGATTTGCACGATACAGATTGTAGAGGTGGCTTCGCGGCACAGCCCTGATGATGACGACCGCTACTATAACAGTGCTCGTAGAGTCTTTGCGGTGCAGCACACCCACAACGTCTCGCTCGTTCATCTCATTTCTCCAGTAGGTGTAACGTACGCAGTCAGCCCGTGGCGCACGCAGGTGGCGTTGAGCAGCCGCTGCGATTGCTGCAATCGGCGCCAACCTCATCTCGCGCGGCATCATTTGATCAGCTCCCTCTGCCGGCGGCTGTCGTTCAGCTCTTGCAAGTTGCCAACGTGTCGATCCCACTCTAGCGTAACGAAGTGCACCGCTGGCGCCGGATTGAAGCAGACGTCCACTGCCTCATTGCCCTAATCATGACGCCGAGCCGCTGGCTACAGCACTCCGCCGCTCTCCCGCCTTTTGACGTCAGCTATCGCGCCTGCAGATTCCAGCCAGCGCTGCCAGCATTGTGCGAGTCACGGGAGTCTCTGGTGTCATGGAATCGAGTGGCGCCAAGCGGAGCCACGGGCTCCGTTCAGCGCGCCAGCCGGAGGCGGCGTCTGACTCCGCACATCTTGCTTTCAGAATGCGGCGGGCTCCGGCGCGCGAGGTCGGAGCTGACTCTGGCGGGTCAAGTGCCGCGCCCGTCTCTGCGCGAAGTGTCTCCTTACGCGAAAACGGCTCTTTTGACTGGCGCCCAGTATGGGTGCGTCGCCAGCTGGCCGCGCGCCACAAATACGGGGCGAGGGCCAAGTATAGAAAGCGCCATATAAATAGCGGCCGCAGGGGTTTCCGGGGCCCATAGGGCGGGCCATGCGGCGGCGCGCGACCATACATTCGCCAAGATCTTTGAGGTCCGCGACGCCAGGTGGTCCTGCGGCGCTCTCTTGCAGGCGCTCATCGACGCATCGCCCCGCGAGAAAGGCCGGAAGAGCTCAGGAGCTCAGGGGCTCAGGTCTCCACTCGAGGAGCTCGCCTCATTCGACGTTGGCGCCGCCACGACGCACACGGCTCGCTGTGTACTACGCTGAGCGTTTAGCGCCGCCCGCGGGCCCTCGATCGACCTCCGCCTCGTCTACGGAGGCGCTCGGGAAGCTCGGGAAGCTCGGGAAGCTCGGAATCTAGGGGAAAATGCCGAGCGAAGCCACCGCCAAGGGGCTGCGGCCGGGCTCGGCCATGGTCGCGGCGCCCGTCAAGCTGCCCGACCGGCTGCAGCACCTGTCGGGCGCCATCGAGGTCAAGTTCAAGACGGGCGCGTTCGCCACGTGGGCCGACGTGTTCGCGCGGCTCGAGGGCCGCTGGCTGACGGTCTACAAGCGCGAGCGCGACACGCAGCGCGTCAGCGCCATCGAGCTCGGCCGCGGCGTGAGCGTCACGGACGTGCTCAACAACCCCGAAGCGAGCGCCAAGTTCCCGCGAAGGTTCGACGTGACGTGCAAGGGCGGGCTGCTGGCGGCCACCGAGATCAGCTTCCGCACCAAGTCGCGCAAGGACAGAGACCTCTGGGTCTTCTCCATCGCGGCCAACGCGCGGCTGCTCGCCTCCGTCGGCATGGACCCGAGCTACGGCGTGCGGGACCTCGAGCCAGTCATCGCCAAGATGAAGGACGCCATGCCGCAGCACGCGCTGCGCATTCGCTCCGACCTGACCGTCAACTGCGCCACGGGCGAGAGCATCGTCTCCTTCCTCGTTGAGCAGGGCATCGCGAGGGACAGGCCCCACGCGGGCATCATCTGCAAGCGCATGGTCGTCATGAACGTCATCCACCACGTCGTGTGGGAGAAGGATTTCACCGACTCGCACGAGCCATTCGTCATCAACTACGAGCTCGACGACGACGAGGACAACGACCTCAACTACGAGGCCGACCACTTCCAGAAGTACCTTGACTCGAGGAAGTTCTGGAAGTACTTGGACGGCGCCGAGCTTGCCAGCCAGGGAGGATCCAGCTACCGCCCAGGCGGAGGCGCCAGTAGCCACGACAGCGTCGGCGGCAGCAGCACCAGCAGCACGCGCAGCAACTCGCGCAGCGCGCTGCGTAGTGTCAACAGCGCCGAGTGGCCCGCTGGCAGCTACAACAGCGTCCAGGAGCCTTCGCATCTGTCTGGGCTCGCTGCTGTGGCGGGCTCCGGGTCTTCGAGCTCATTCTCAAGCACAGCTCCGGCGGACACTCCGAGCGCATTCAGCTACCGTCAGCCGCGTCACCTTCAGCCGATGACGGTCACAGGTAGTTTCTCGTCCTCGATGAGCGGATCGACTACTCCAGACAACACGATCCGAGCTCCTTCGGCATCGACCGCAGCCGAGACGAACCCGAATGCAGAAGCGATTGAGTCGGCAAAGCGAGCAAAGAAGTGCTCAATCTGCTCGAAATCGTTCAACCCTCTGCGTCGGCGTCACATGTGCCGCGCTTGCTTCGTCGCTGTGTGCGGGAACTGCAGTGTTACCCGTCGGTCTCAGGATGGATCTGGGGATGACAGCAACACGCGATTGTGCATTAGCTGCAAGCTCAGCGCCACCAGCACGTCTCAGGAAGACTTCTACGACCGCATTTTCGCTGGTCCGCCCACTTCTAACTCCGTCAGTAGCCTCAGCAACGGCGAACCTCGAACGAGCATTACCTCGCACGGGTCTTCGTCGTCCGCAACGTCAAACCCTGCAGCTAGCAATGCCAAACGCCGACCGTCGAGCAATAACCTGGCAGGAACGCGTCCACCCCCAGCACCAACCACTTCTCGGGGCTCGTTGTCGTCGGATGGCTCTGCTGCTATCGGCGGCTCGGATTGTTCGCTATGCGAGAACGAAGTTTGTCCACCGCTTCGTGATCTTCGTGAGGTTCCGTACCCGGTTACGACTGTGGCGACCAAGACAAACGACGGATTCTACGCCGTTGCAACGCCCCTGGAAAACGAGAGCGAGCGGATCGCCACTGTCGACGCGATTCGCCGTGCAGTGCAGGTTACTCCGAGTGCTACGCGCGTCATGGCTCAGTTATGCCAAATGGCTGCGATTGCGTCGCAGTGCCCGATGGCCGCGTTTGGTCTGCTTGGTGAAGAAACATACTCGCTCTGCGCCCACTACGGCGTTCAAATCCCGCCCGGAGCGACCAACATGGATGAGTTTGGGGAGTACGTTCCTCGGTCCGAGTCGTACGCTGCGCACACCTGCCGCAACGGCGCCCCGATTGTTTGCCGTGACTCGTCGAGGGACATTCGCTTTGCACACAATCCGCTTCGCAAGGGCATGACTTCCTCCAGCGACGGGTCTATCTTTTATGTCGGCATGCCGCTGACGCTGTCGACGGGTTTTACAGTTGGTTGCATTGAGGTGTGGGACGTCGTTCCTCGCTTCGGTCCGCGCTCGTGTCTGGACGTTGTGGGCCAACTGCAGGCTGTTGCGCGCAAGCTGCTGAAGCTTTTGGAAGACATTAACGCCGCTGCTATCCAAGCTCAGAAAGATGCCGAGGCGGAGGAGCGAGCACGCCTGGAGAAGGAGCAGCAGGAAAAGCAGCAATCGAATGGAGACAACGAGATGGAGCGGCGGCTTCTTGAGCTTCTTTCGCAGACTACAAGCACGCAGGAGCAGCTCCGCAACCAGCAGACAAACATGGTGAATGCCATTTCGAGCCATTCGAAGCAAATTGGGATGCTGGCCAAGCAACTCGAGCGCATGGAGGCAGCACTAGCTGCCAAGTTGGAGCAGGTCGGTAATGGAAGCAGCGATGGCGACGACGAGGGCAAGCAGTAGGCGCGTTGCTTTCATAGATAATCTATAGGACGAGGCGGTTAGAAGACGAATGAATCAAGATTTCGGCACGCAGTGCCGCACTTGCATCTTGAAAGTACGTCAAATGTATTGGTGCTGTTTCTTGATGGCACAGACGGCGTTTTCGTGGTACATCTCGAGCTAGAGTATATCAACCGTGATTCTAGAGGAGACGATCAAGGTTCTGTGTTCGTGAACAAGATTTCGCCGGAGATCAAGGCTGAGGTAAAAGTGGTGGTGAAATTAGTGACGAGATTGTGAAAGAGGTCGGTATCCGTCGTGCCATGCGAGCTTGTGGATGCATTTCTCTTTTTCTAGTTTGAACTCGTGAATGACAATACCGATGCAATTTGCTTGCGACGCATTGGACTTCCTTTTTGCTGGGCTTGTTGATGAAACCTCAAACACTCTTATGCCAAAAAAAAAAACGGCGATCAATTCACGATTGAGCGAACCACGACACTAAACAAACATGTGAAGAAACAGCAGAACCTCGCCAGTATCTCCTGTACCCGTGTCCTGCATCGACAATCGATTTCTGACGTGAGCTTTATCTTGCTTTTTACCAACACAAAACAAGTTTGCTAATGCACCATTCAAGATAACCTTTTCGACAAAATTACTGTAGAGATCCAGGTTGACAAACGCCGATGCTTGGGCTCCCGCTATGCACACCCTGCGTAGCTGTCACCTGCAGGCAATGCAGACTAGTGGTCTGGCCCAAAACTTGCCCGTAGCGCTAACGCTTTGCTCGCAGCACTTGATGTACCGGTAACCAATCTCTCATTGCAATTGCCCTTGAGCACAGTTTTCGTAGCAAATTTCGTGAAATCAGCGACCAAGTGAGCAGCATGAGTTGTTAGTCAATGACCGGTTGGTGGAGCAGGGCGGAGTCTCATTCGTTGGTCGCCAATCCAATTCGGAGGGATGGCACTCAGCGAGCCGTGGCTACTGGCACGAAACGGTTCCTGATTGATCTGATTGACGAGCAAACGCTCGGCCCATCGCCTCGGCGGTGCCGTCGCGTACAGCGACAGTGGGCTCACCATGAAAAGGATTGCCCGGCGCAACGTGTGGCTGGCAAGCAGCTCCGCCAGCAGAAGCTCCGAGCCGCGACCAGCTCGTCGCGACGCTCGAGGTGCATCGCGAGGTCGGACTTCAAAGACCGCTCGCACAACGAAGAGAGTCGTCACCAGTGTCGCCCGCTTGCCGATTGGTGTCGGCGGCCTCGTCTAGTGAACCGAGGGCGCTGCATGCGCCAGCTTCAAGGATATCGCGCGCGATCGGCTGAGAGTTCCGCCTCCGCTGCATTTGTGCAGAGTCAGAGGATTGGGCGCCTCGTATCATGCATCACGCGCAAGCCGACTGATCTGTTACTGCGGTGTGCAACGCCCCCCATGGCCACTGTGTCAATGACACAGAACCAATGACACTGTCATTGATTCCGACTGTAGCTCCTTGCAGCCCAGCGCCGCAGTGTCCGGATCGAGGCAGGACAGGCCGCCACCGGGCTACTGGGCAGCTCCATAGAGCAGCGCGTTCGTGGCCTGATGGCCTCAGCGGCGGAAGCTCGGAAGCTCGGAAGCTCGGAAGCTCGGAAGCTCACCCACCTTAGACCCGCATTAGCGCGCCAAGGTGTCGGACTGCGCGGCATACTCGGTGGCATACAAAAAGCACGGTTCACCAGCGTGAAGAGGCGCAATGCTGGGCATGTCAAACTCCCGATCAAGTGTAGTGGTCAGTCGGCGGTTGATGCTGGTCGGTTGTGGGAATTCTTCGTCATTGACTTTATCGGGGATTACTGCCCGTGTCGTGCGTCCATCTTTGTATACTTAAACAGGGAACACGAGGTTGCCACAATACCACCAGCGCGGGCAGGACGCCGCGTGGTCGCGGCCGGCCGCGAGCCTCGTGGGGATCGATTTGGAACCCGTAGCTCCGCTACCATAAACAGTAGGGTCCTGCCCGCTGGAAGGCAGCAGCCGCCGCCGCGCGTTGCTGGGCGCTCGCGCTTTCCCGCCGGCTGGGCGGCCAGCCGGACTCCACCGAATGGAAACCTAATCGAGGCGTTACGGCGGTCGGCCGTCGAGAAAAAGGCCAGTTCCGGCCCGCTGCCTGTTTGTACCGTAGGTTTCGTTCGCCAGCTGTCTCCGCGAGCAGCTACGCACGCCGCCCCCTTTCTCCTAGCCTCTCGCCCCCAAGTCGCCAAGTCCAAGGCGAGGTTCGTGCTGCTAGCGGAGCTCAGTCCAAGTCGCGCCCGGTCGGTCGAGCGCTGTCGATGCGCCGCCTGTTCGAGTCCAAGGCGCCCGCCGACGCCCAGGCGCCCCCCTCAGCGCCCTCGGCGCCCTCGACGGGCGGCAGCAGCGGCGGTGACGCGCGCTCGTCGGTGCTCAAGATGAACGGCGGCAATGCCGGCGGGCGCAGCCACAGCCGCAGCCAGCAGCACTCGCAGCACCCGGCGGGCGGCAAGGCGGCCATGACGTTCACGACCAACAGCAGCATCCTGGGCACGACCACGACCACCATCATTCCCAACGGCAAGCACGGCGACGCGGGCTCCAGCGGCGCCCACACGCCGTCCTCGGGCCACTCGGGCGTGGAGGCCAGCGCCTCGGCCGCCGGCCACGTTCATAGTCATGTTCATGGACATGGGCACGGAGGCCCGCCGTCGGTGCTGGACAGCAAGCAGCACAAAAAGTGCTCGGTGTGCGGCAAGTCGTTCAACCCGCTGCGGCGCCGGCACTACTGCCGCACGTGCACGGCCGTGGTCTGCAGCAGCTGCAGCATCAGCCGCAAGGTCGAGTCGACCTTCGAGGGCGCCATCACGGTGCGCATGTGCGTCACCTGCAAGCTCAGCGCCATCGCCAGCCAGGACGACTTCTACGACCGCATCTTCTCGTCCAACTCGAACGGGCCCGCCAGTGGAGGCCTCGGCGCGCCCCCCAGCGACGGCTTCGGCGGCAGCGACCGCCTCAGCGTCGCATCCTACGCCTCCAACTCGAACGCCTCCACGGCCGGGCCGCTGCCCGCCGTCGACAGCACGCCGCCCATGGACAAGCGCTCCGCCAGCGCCTCCAGCCTCGGCAACAACAACAACAACGCGCCAGTTCCACAGCCGCCGCTGCGCCGCAAGTCGAGCGCCGTGTCCGCCAACAACGCCAACAACCGGCGCGACTCGCTCGGGTCCAGCAACGCCGGCCCCGCAGGCGACGACGAGAGTAGCTATAGTTCACACCACCAAGGCGGCGGTGGCGGCGGCGGCGGCCTGTGCCCGTTGTGCCACAACGAGGCCTGCGCGCCCATCCGCGAATACGCCGACGTGCCGTACCCGTTCTTCCTCGAGCTCGCGGATCCGAACGCCGGCGGCAAGAGCCCGCAGTTCGTGGCCGCCAAACCGCTCGACAACGAGAAGGACCGCCTGCGGTCCGTGCGCACGCTGCGCAACGCGCTCAAGCTCGGCGCCGTGCCCGGCAGCCAGACGACCATGAACCAGCTCTGCTCCATGGCCGCCATCGCGACCTCGAGCCCGCTGGCGCTCGTCGGTCTGCTGGACAAGCACGTGTACGCGCCCGTGGCCGAGACAGGCATCGGGAACCTCGACAAGATCGACCGGCACAAGTCGCTGGCGGCCCACACGTGCCGCAACGGAGGCCCGCTCGTCTGCAGCGAGCTCGCGCGCGACGTGCGCTTCGCGGCCAACCCGTGGGCCCGCGAGGCCATCCGCGCCGGCTTCTACGCCGGCATCCCGCTCACGCTCAGCAACGGACATGTCGTCGGCGCCGTCGAGGTCTTCGACGTCAAACCGCGCTACGCCTGCATGGACGTCGTCGCCCAGCTGCAGGCCGTCGTGCGCGGCCTGCAGCGCAAGCTGGACGAGATCCTGACCAAGGCGCCGACGGTGGACGACGAGTACCTGGCGGGCCGGTCTCCGGTCAAGCCGGTCGTGACGCCGACGCACTCGAGCACTCGGCGCACAGACAGCGTCGACAGCGGCGGCTCGGGGCACTCGTCGCACCACAGCAGTCACAGCCACAGCCACCACGGCAAGCGGTCCGGGTCTCGGCCTCCGCCTCCGAATGCTCCAGCAGCTCCGCCGATCCCGCCCCCGAAGAAGGCTCCGCCTCCGGTGCAGGAGCCCCAGCCCCGAGCTCCTCCTCCACAGGCAGCTCCTCCTGCTCCCCCCAGCAAACCTGTGGCCGAGTCTCCCGCTCCTGCGAAGGAACAGCCGCAGCAGCAGCCACAGCAGCAGCAGCAGCAGCAGGAAGCACAGCCCAACGACAACGAGATGGAGCGGCGGCTGCTGGAGCTGCTCTCGCAGACGACCAACACACAGGAGCAGCTGCGCAACCAGCAGTCGTCGATGGTGCACGCCATCTCGAGCCACTCGAAGCAGATCGGCGAGCTCGCCAAGCAGCTGCAGCGCATGGAGACGACGCTGGCGTCCAAGCTGGGCGTGGACAAGGACGACGAGGAGGAAGTGGAGGCCGAGGTGCCTCCGGCCACGGCCGCCGCCTAGGCGGCCCAGGTGCCGTGCTCCTCCTCGCTCCTCGCTAGAGAACTGAGAGCTGACCGGTATAAGGAGCGTTCAAGTTTGTAGGTGTGTTGTAAAGCTTTGAATGCATTTTTGCGCGAGACACTGGGCTTCCATGAGAGCTGCTGCTGCTGCTGCTGCTGCTGATGGTCTAGTCACCGCGCTTGGGCGCCGCGCGCGGCGGCAGCGGCACCCACTTAGAGACGCTGGCCTGGTACTCGCGGTACTCGGGATACTTGGAGGCCGTGATGTACTCTGTGAACTGCGTGGATCCGACGAAGAGCAGTGTGAGCAGCGCGGCGCCGAGGACGCTCGGGTTGATGAGCACGCCGGTGGGGACGACGCTGAAGAGGTAGAAGGCCCACCAGAGCGAGAACTCGCCGAAGAAGTTGGCGTGGCGGCTGTACTTGAAGAGCCCGCTGCGGTTGAAACCGGCCTTGAAGTCACCCGAGAGTGGCTTCTTGGCCGCAATGAGCGCGTACTTCGCCTGGTAGAAATTCCACTGCTGCTGATCGGCGACGGTCTCGAGCGCGAGGAAGCCCAGGAAGAGCACGGCCGCGAGACCATCTACGCCGTTCAGCGCCAGCGGGGCGGCCCCGCGGTGCACGTAGGCTGCGTAGCTGGGCAGCGCGATGAGGAAGAGCAGGAGGTTCTGGTAGCCGGCGATGAAGACGGCGTTGAAGAGCTGGTAGAGCGCCGGGTGCAGGTGCTGGCGCACGACTGCCCAGCGGTAGTCCTCCTCGCTGAGCCGGTAGCCGCCCTTGCGCCAGAAGTTGAACGTGAGCCGCAGCCCCCAGAGTGAGGCGAGCGCCGCCATGAGCGCGAGTCTGGCGTCCCACGCGCCGTCCACCAGCCGCGCGTGGGCCGCGAAGTGCCACGCGAAGGCCGGCGGCGTCACGGACCACACGCGGTCCACGTGCGAGTAGTTGCGCGTGAGCACGCTCGCGATCCAGCAGAGCAGCGCCACGCCCGCCGCCAGCTGCAGCCCCGCGGCCAGCGCCTGAGTCGCAGCCTCAGCTTGAGCCTCAGCTTGAGCTTGAGCTTGAGCTTGAGCGTAGCGGAGCAGCGGGGCGGGCGACTTGGCGGCCGCTAGCGCGCGCTGCAGGGCGCGCCAGGCGCTCGGGAAGGTCGCGACGGACATGGCGAGCGCTCCGGCGGACGGCTGGAGGATCGGCGAGTGCGCGGCGCGGCGCCGGGGGCGGCGCTGGTCATCGCGAGCGCAGGCGCGATGACGCAGGAGCAGACGCAGGCTCGAACGCACCTGCTTCGAGATAAATGGATACATTCGGTGGTTTAGCTCCATACTAAGTCGTTTATTGGCGATGCGTGCTAGGAAATAGGGGAGGGATACCACTTTTTTAGATGCGACCACTGTTTTTGACACTACGTTTTAGCACTCGGAAAGGCCAGTCCGCAACCTTCCCACCGGAGCGTCGAGATGCGACGGCGGCTGTGGCTTCTGGCGGCGCTGGCGGCGGCGCCGGGCGCGCTGGGCGTCAACCCGCTGGACATCGACGAGCCCAAGGCGCTGGGGCCGCTGGAGCGTGAGGCGGGCGCGTCGGAGGCCGCTGCGGAGCCGCTGGAGGGGCGAAACGCGACGACGATGGAGGAAATCGAGGCGATCGAGGCGCTGATGGAGGAGCGGCAGGCAATAGCGGATGAAAAGCGGGCTATGAACGAGGAGGAGCAAGCGATAGAGGAGCAGCTGGACGCGGGATCCAACCAGGCGGAGAGCGAGCCCGAGATCTCGATTGACGAGGTGGCCGAGCACGTGCAGCTGCTGCAGCAGCTCGAGCTGACGCTGGCCAAGAGCCTGGCCGAGATGAACAAGCCCAACGAGGCGCTCAGCCCGCGCGCAGCCGCGGCCAACAGCCAGCTCAGGAGCGAGCTGCTCGCGCTCAAGGAGAAGCTGCAGAGACTTGCGGTCGGGCTCAACGGAACGCTCGAGGAGCTCGAGCACGTCGAGAGGGACACGGAGCAGCAGTCCAAGAAGCTCCGAGAGGTGCTCGAGCAGCAGAAGGAGGAGGAGCAGGAGGAGTTCATCGAGAAGAACGGCATGAAGGCCGTCGACTACGAGACCGGCAGGCTGCGCAACACCACCGGGCTCTCGGAGGGGCAGCTCAAGAAACTCGAAGAGGTAGAGAAGAAGGCAGACCCGGCCGTGCTCCACTACGACTTCAACCTGCTCGGCCAGATCGCCGTGCTGCTGGGCGTGTCGGCCATCGGAGGGATCATCGCCACGTACTTTAACATCCCGCCGCATGTCGGATATCTGCTGGGCGGCGCGCTGGTCGGTCCCTCGTGTTTCGGTTTTGTGCGCCAGTACAAGGAAGTCGAGACGATCTCGCTCTTCGGCTCCATCTTTCTGTTGTTCGGCCACGGCGCCGGATACACTCCACAGCACCCTGACGACGTGCTCAAGCGGTATTTTATCGCAGGCATGGCGTACATCGGTCTGACCGTGACCTTCGTCGCGCTGATGTCGATTTATATCGGCTGGGTACGTATTGCTGACCTCTATGTGGTCTTGGAATCAATTCTCGGTCTCACCGTTTTGGCTTGCTGCAGTCGTCCTCATTTCTGGAAGGCATGATTGTTGGTGTGGCCGTTTGCTTTACAACGACTGCTCCTCTATCCGAGCATATTCGATCTACTCAGATGCAAGATTCTTCCTACGGACGGGTAAGCAAACCATCGAAATCGCTTAGCAACTCCACCGCGACGAATGGGTTTAACGTACTCTCGCTTTTTTTCCAGATGCTGACGGCTATTATCGCGGTCCAAGATATCTTGATGAGTTTCTGTTTGGGCACACCAGAGTGGTTTTCGTCCCGTTCCTATGGCTGGATTGGTGTCGCGATGGTGCGATCGATCATCGCGTATACTTCCGTGGTTGCTATGGTTGTGTCCCTCCACGTGTACGTCGTCCCGAGGCTACTTCGTTTTTTGACAGCGATGGAGGAAGTCCATCGATCACCGCTTGTACTACTCGGCGTCGTGTCGGTATGCTTGACAATGGCATTGTTCACGGAAATGATCGGTCTATCCCTCGAGTGTGGGGCATTCCTCGCAGGCTTGGCGTTTGTCAATGTATCAGCTGATGCCAAAGGAGCGTTCACCTCAATTCGAGTCATGGAGAACCTGTTCGGGAGCATGTTTTTCGCGTGTGTGGGCATGATTCTGAACCCAATGTTCTTACTCAAAAACGCCGGGGAGATCCTGTCGATGGTCATCCTGATTATTGCGATCAAGTTCTTATCCATGACGGTTGTCATGGCATCGCTGCGCATTTCGATCCGCCGGGCTCTCGTTGCCGCTGTTGGGCTGTCTCAAATTGGCGAGTTGGCACTCATTTTCATGATCAAAGCGCATCACACCGAGCTCGTGTCGCGGCGCATCTACTTGCTGTTTGTAGCAGCCATTTCCGTTTTCCTCGGCTGCTCGTCCATTTTTGACCGACAAGTCGTGCTTGCCCGCCGAAAGAACATCTTCCGGCTGCCATCAATCCTCGGTCGTGGCCCAGCTTCGCTTTCTAGGTCTGTGAGTGGGCCAGCTACAGCCAAATCCCATTCCAAAATGTTCCCAGTGAGTTATGTGGCTGTGCCTGTCCGCGATCGCGCAGGCTCGAGTATTGGCGACATCAATGACTTTAACGACTCTGGTGGGGAAGTGGACGACTTGTTTTCCCCTCCAACGTCTCCGCGGCGTCACCCAGCCAGACACCGCGTTGTTTAAGTGGCCCCGAACAAGTAAAATGACTTGCCAGCAGTATCTAGACCAAAGTATCTTTGCAATAGAAGTATCAGCGCGTTCCCATGCGCGCAGCAATTGATCGAGTATTTCATTTGGTGCTTAGTTTGATGTTATAGCAATGCAATAAAGATGGCACCTCTCATCGACAGATAGCCTCTGGGCAGTCATTTACGAGGCTGCAGTCGACTGGCAGTACGTCATCCGTGTCGCTGTCGCCTCAGTCAGTGGGAGCGCAATCTGTTCCAGCAAGTAGGCGAAACCGTTTCGCAGGTCTTGGTTGGCGAATTCGAGGTGCAGTTCTCGTGTTCGTGTAACGACTGATAGCACGCAAGCCGAATCCACTGCACGCTTGCAACTGTTTGGTGAATTGGTGGTATGGCCGGAGAAGAAAGTCGATTCTTCTCCTACAAGAAGAGTTTGGATGTCCATCACATTGAAAGTGTCGTCGAGAGACTGTCCTTGTGGCTGTCCGCGTCGGGGAGATGCCACTGGCGAGTCATTTGCGATAATCGGAGGCGGTGCTTGTCCAGTTGGAGAATTAGTAGCTGATTTAGCCGTGAAGGGCAGGACAAATCCCCCACTAGCCGTCCGCTCGGCCCCGTGGCCTCGCTCGCGACGCAGCGAGCGCCACCACAAACGCTTCTCGGATCCTGCGTTGGCACTTGATGAGCTCGTTGCGGTGCTTCCAGTCGAAGCAGCCGAGCAACAGCTACCATTGCTCGTTGTTCGAGCACTCGTGGTCATTCCACTTGCCTCCGAGGTGTGGTCTTCAACCTCACTCGTAGAAGTTGACTGGTTTGATTGATCGTAAACAGAGACTCGCTCGACTTGTGGCACTGCAGCGTGCAATTGCGGATGGCTGCTGCTATTTGACTCGCGTCCAAGCCCACCAAAGAGACTGGCGAGACTCCGCGCATTGTGATAACGCAGTAGGCTACGTTTGAGAAGTTTCGGTTGCCAGCTGACACTCTTGCCATCCGCTGAAAGACGCAGCTTGGTACGATGAGGAAGACCATTTCGGCCGTATTTGACCACTTCAAAGCCGCCCATTGCTAACTTCTTGCGAATCCAGTCTGCACTCTGCTGTTTGCGAGTCAAATCCGCCAGTCTGCGTCGCTCCTCAGCTTCTCGAAGCAGTCGATCCAGCGTTGCCTTGCCGGTACGCACCCACGGGTGAAGACGTAGTTCTTGAGCTGATGGGCGAGCCATGGGATTCACACTGAGCATTCGTGAAATCTGTGTCGACAAAGAGCAGCACCATGTTAGTCAATGCCTTTCAAATCATTAAGGGACCTTGCAGACGCACCATATCCTTGACATCCGGCTGCACATGAGCCCAGTCTTTCGATGGAAAGCGCACATTGAATCTATGAGCACGGAGCTGAGCAAGCTTCATTGGAAACGGAGGGTATCCACAAATCATGATGTAGGTGACCACGCCAAGCGAAAATATGTCGACCTCGAGTCCGTAGGATCGGCCGTCGAGGATTTCCGGTGCAGCGTATCCGGGCGTTCCACACGAGTCCGAAGACTGCTCGTCGAAGCTCTGCAATTGCTTAGCAAAGCCAAAGTCGCATAGCTTCACGTTGTCTCCGCTGAGTAGCACGTTCTCGGGCTTGATATCACGATGGATGATGCACCGCGCATGGCAGTACGCGACGGCCTCGACTAGAGCTGCGGTCACTTTTTGAGCCTCGCGCTCGGCGAACTTGCCGTGCTTGACAATTCGGTCGAACAGATCGCCGCTCTCGGCATGCTCCGTCACCAGATAGCACTTGGCGTCGTCTTCGATCACTTCGTACAGCCGCATGATGTTCTCGTGGCTGACGCTTGCCAGCACTCGCACCTCGTGACTTAAAGCTTGGCGGTCGACGGGCGAAAGACTCAGCTTGTCGACGATCTTGCACGCGTACACGCCTCCCTTCTTGCGGTGTGTCACCTGCTTGACGGTCGAGTAGGAGCCCTCGCCGAGGTGGCGCGTGATCGCGTAGTGCTGGTGGAAGTCCAAGAAGCTCTTCTCGCCCTTGCGGAAGGACACGGCCGGGGGTGGGGTGTTGCTTGCGTTGTTTGCCATCGCCTTTGGCCACGTGGTCTCTGCTACTGTCTTCAGGTTGTTAGTTTTGTCCTCCGGTGTCGAGTCGCTCGATTCACAGGTGCTGTGGTTGTTGCTGCTGCGAGACCTGGAGGCTCCACGTGACCGAGAGACCGTAGTCGGCGGCGTGATGGCGTTGGCTTTGGTCTGGGAGACGTCAATCGCAGGATCCGCGGTGTCTGACGAGCTCATGGCCTGCTGCTCGGGAAGTTTGTCATCGACCGCTTTCTTGTCGGCCTCGACGGCCTCGCTGTGGTGGTGGCTCTGGTTATGGCTGTCCTGTTCGTGGTCAATCCTCAGGACGCGGTTGGGAGCGACGTTGTTGCTGTCAGCGTGAGACGAGCGGCCCCAGCCAAGCATGTGGCGCATGGTGGCGTGTCGTCGGCCTCCTGGAACGTCTCGAGCGGAGGACGCACACGCGAACAGGTCCAGGTCGCTGCTGATGCACTTGGCAAATGTCATGGGCGGAGGTGGCGTCGGAGTCCACCGAGCGGGTTCCTCGCCGATATCCAGCCTCTTCTGGTCGCTTTCTTTCAACGGCCGTGTCCGATCCAGCCGTGCTTGCTTCGGTGGGAGAAGCTCTGAGAGTAGAATGTGAGAGAGCTGGCAGCAGTTAGCGGGTCAAAGGCGTGGTCAAATCTCTGCCGAGCTCCTTTTTTAGGCGGGCGAGGGCGCAACCGCCAGCCAAACCCGAGGCCGTTATGCGATCGCACAGCCGTCGTGAAATATTCACGCGCTGGTCTGTCTGCAGACTGCAGCAGGGATGATCTGTCAGAGGCAGTCGAACGCAGTCAGGCTGTGGTGCAAGTGCAGTCGGCCGCGAGTCGGATCGAGTACTGAGCTTCAATGATACGCCACGCGCGACTCGAGCTGCTTCAGTTCACGGGGTTCAGCTCGCTCCGGACGCCGCTAGACGAGGCAAAGCCAGTGGCTGGCAAAGAGCCTGGAGCCTCGCAGCGATGCCCTGCACATCCATGGAAAGCGGCGCGAACGGACCAAGCGGCGAGCGTTTCGCACGCGCTACAGATCAGCTCGCTGCCACGGGACGTGTCGCTCCTCGCCTTCGAACGGAACGAGTCTCACGTTGCAGTTGCAGCGGCTTCAGCGGGCTAAACACGGATGAGCGAATCCACAAATCGGCCACGCGGTCTCACACACCAGACTGATGCTCGATTTCCAGTTGCCTGCCTTCCAAGGAGCTGTTGTTCGCCGCTCTATGCCGAGATGATCTCATCCCGCTCTCCGCCACCGCTCACGGCTGCAGCCATCCGCTCGGCCAGCTCTCGGTCTTCCACTAGCGCGTCGACGTCCGTGAAGGTCACGACGCTGAGGTCGTTGAACGCGGCTTCGAACCGCGAAAAGTCCTCGTGGCCCCGGTCGACGCCGATGGGGAGCCGCTGGTCGCGCACGAACGGCAGCGCCCGCAGCAGCAGCTGCTCGCGTTCGCTCGCGCCCATGACGCGATCCCCGTACGCCTCGAAGCTGTGACCAGCGGCGCTTTCCATCAGCTGTGAACACCGCCGAGAAGCAAAGAGCGCCCACCTGTTGCCTATGATGAGGATGTCGGTGATGGAGACGCCCCAGTTGGCCGCCACGACGTTCTCGTACAGCGACTTGCCGCAGTGCGGCATGAAGAAGACGGCGCGGCCGCTGGCTCGTCGCCTGCCGCTCTCGTTAGCCTCGATCACGCCGACGCCGAAGTGCTCCGCCACCAGCGCGTCGCTCTGTCCCGTCAATCAGGTGAGACCGGCCGTCGTGCCTCCACCACCAGCGGAGCTTCCCAATGCTGCCCACCTCGCTCATGACCGGGTCGAACACCTCTGCTTGGCTGGCTGCAGCCGGCCGCAGCTCCTCCAGCAGCGCCACGAGCAGCGCGAGCTGCAGCGCGGCGTTGCCGCTGGCGCAGAAGCTGCCGATGCCGTAGCCGACGACCTGCAGCTCGGCTTTCTCCGCTGACTCGCCCTCCTGCAACCGGAAATGCGCTCGCACTGCTCCGGCCGCCTGCTGGGCCAGCGGAGTTACCCGCAGCGCGTCCGCGAGCCCTCGAACGCGCGCCTGCACCGCCAGCCGCCGCTCGTCGCCCACTTCCTCGGCCCCTGCGCGGTTCTCGTCAGCCGCCGGGCCGTTTGAAGCCGCAAAATCACCGAAATGACCGCCACGCACTGCGGAACTCGCCGGTCGGGAGCTTCGGCCGCCCGGGGGACGCGCGGGGTGCCCGCCGCCGCGCCTTGCGCCGCCCCGCCACCTGCCACTCGCCTCCATCCATTGACGTCATGTAGCCAACTGTTGATGTATGTACCCATATCACAGACCGAGGTAGTATTATTTATCGGAGGTAGATCGCGTTGATGTTGAAGTTGTCAAGTGGTGAACGTGAGCTCATTCACCACTGGTGGCCGCCGTCGTCCGCGGCCTGCGGCATCACGGCGGCGCCATTCTGACTGCCTTCGGGCTCTCCCTCGCCCTCGTCGAAGGCCTCGGGGTCGTCCTCCGGCCGGCGGCCGCGCAGCAGGCAGCAGCCGTAGAAGTCACAGTAGCCGATGCCTGCGCCCGGGCCCAGCGCGGTGCACGCCACCAGCACGCCGCCGAACACGAGTGTGAGCGCCACGAGCGCGATCAGATCCATGTAGAAGTACACGACGCCGTTCATGTACTCGTCGGGCGTCATCACGTTGTACATGGAGTTGGCGTCGTAGGCGAACCACGTGACGAGAACGAGCTCGAACAGCAGCGAGTAGCCGAACGTCTCGGCCGACACGAACTTGTTCCCAACTGCGCCGAGGATCGCACCGGCGACGGCTCCCGTGACGACGAACCCGATTGCTCCCGCGAAAGTCGAGGACCGCAGCACCGTCTCAGTCGGAACCTGGAAGGCTGGGTCGCTGACGTTCGTCGCGACTCGGCTCGGACGACTCGGGTGGTGCGGATGGCTGCTCGGATCCATGGACGCGACAGCCTGCGGCGTGCGTAGTCGTCGCTGGCGCTTGAGTCCCGACAGCGGCACCATGATGCAGACATTGAGGAATGTGAAGCCGCAGCAGAAGAGAGCTGCATTGGTGGTGATCCAGACCTGAAGCCCTGCGAGGAAAACGCTCAGCACGGCGCTAAACAGCAGCACCATGATCCAGTTGAGCGGGAACTTGGCGCGCACGACGTACACGAGTGCGAGCGTCCCGATCATGATGATTAGCGGAGCAATGATTGCGATCGGTTGTTGGAAACCGTCTTCGATCAAGCCGCTCAGCGTAGGCTCGTAGGTGAGCAGACCCATAAGTCCCGTGAGAAGAAGCAGTTGCACCGCAAAAATGGAGAGCATCTTGCGGCGAAACCCGATTTGCATGTCGATTGGCAGTGCGGCGATGGATCCGAGCTGGTACTTTGGCTCGCGAAATGCAGGTGGGACGTCGGGGTCGTCCTCTGGTCGGTTCATATACTCGAGCCGACGTCGCATATATGAACTCGCCACGCCCGCTCGAAAGCTGCTAGTGGAGCGATTCACGGCGGTAGTTGAAGGCTGGATTGGAGGTAATCGATAGGACGAGAGTGTTTCAGCTCGAGGCGGGCTTGACCGCGGTTGAGTCGTAGCATTGACGTTGATAGTCGTGTCCGGAAGCGTCGGGATTTCTGGTTGGATCCCTGGTATTTTGTACGACCCTGTTCGGGACCTAGACGCTGGTGGTGTTGAAGCTGGAGTTGACCTGTGCTCGATGACTTCTCCTTGCGGAATCGTCGGGATATCGTCGACACAGCACGAGATTCGCGGAGATGGAGCCCGCATGGTGCTCCGCACCGCACTTGTGACTGCAGTGCTGGAGTCTGTTCTAGCTACAACAAACAGAGCGTTCTCCCTGGGCTCGCAGGCAATCGAATGTGATGTGGTCACCGGTCCTGAATAGGTTGTGAATGTCGTAGCCGTTGCCAAAATTAGTGGGCAAACAATCCTAAGAGCGAGACGTCCGAAGGTTCTTGCCGAACGATCCCAAACCCGGCTGAGGACATGTTGGCGTTGCAAAGTGCGACGGACACAAGCCTTCAGACTAGGACTTCTTGTCGTGGCACTTTTGTTCGTTGGTGTGCAAGTTGATATAGTAGCATCGCAAGATCACGTCGAACATGCCCCCACCAGTTTACATCACGTGGCACTCAGCGCACCAGAGAAATGTTGGTGAAAAGCAATTAGCTGGAGAATGGCAAATTGGTTGCAGCATTCCAACGAGTACAACTCGTGACTGCAGCACATGCATGAATCACCGGCCAAGCGCTAAACATACGTGTGGAGGAGAGTCGTATATCAATACCAAGTTTTCCGTGGGTGGCTCCGAGCTTTGAAACGCCTTCACATGAACAGTCAGGCACTCCAACGCAACAAAAGGGATCCCTGCTATCAGCAAGTAGCCCGCTTTGACTGGGAGCTGCGTCTCAAACCGCTTGGCAAACGCACATGGAAAGATGGGGGCCGCGCAGTCACAGGACCAGATTGCATTCTTTGACCAGGATGCTGTGTGGGATGCCGACCTGGTCGATGTCACGCGGTATATTTGGCAGATTGAGCGAAAACTGTGGAGCAGCCCGCCCCCGTGGGCTCCTCCAGACGATCCAGTCAAGTGCACGAGCGCGTTAGTCGGCTCAAAGCAGACTGATAAATGTGATGCGATGACGATTGACCCGTGGAAGAGATTGGTACGATAACGTCGTATCAGTGACTGCCGCTCCGAAGTATCCTGACAATGCGTTGGTTTCTAGACGATGGAGGAAGCCTTCAGGCTCCTCCCAAGAATGTTAAACCAGAACTGGGTCTCGCCTCTGGTGGCGTTCGTCAGCAGCACTGAAGGCACTATCCAGAGCTCAGCATTAGCATTACTCGCAAAGGTGGTCGGGGAAGGTACGTCTTGGGCTGATCATGTAACGACGCTGGCGCATGAAGATCACTCATTTTGCACTGCATGTGGTTAACATCAGAGGTGGCAGCGGACATTTTTTGCAGTATCGGGGGAATGGCCGAAGTGCTTGGTCTTTTGACTCGCAAAACCGAGCCTCTTATCATGTACCTCGCCCTCGAGGTGATTTATTCACTTTGTCGTAGTAGCAGTACGAAATTGGTGTGGTCTGCTTCGATGATAGTCAGTAAACCCTAACTACTAGCACGGCATTATTGTGGTAGGTAAAATGGCGGGAAGCTGTTGCCAAGCAGGTCTTCTTCAGGAAATCTATAACATCGCTCGCAGCGAATCTCCTGAACTCGTCAAACTTTCGCTCAAGATTCTATCGATGGCCCTCCGCCAAAGTAAGTGTCCCTTCTAGTTCCAAGTGGACTGAGAACTAATTGCTATATGGATAGGTCAAGTCAAAGATGGGCTCCATGAATCTGGTTTGCTGCCGGTGCTAGCATCCCTTGTCGACTCTTCGAACGATGAAATTGCCCGAGCTGCTATAATTTGCATTGGCCAATCTTTGCCGAACAGTAAGCGTGTGATAATCAACGACTATGATATGATGTGCCACCGCTAATCGGCATCTTTCTTGAACAGACATAAATTTAGCTGAGATACTGCGGCTCAACTGCATTGAGCTTTTTCTCCAAGTCATGAACCCTACCAATCCAAATGTTGACGCTATAGTATTTGCGCTTTCTCTAATCGCTGACGAGAGCGATGCAAAATTTCCGCGCGAGTTGACATTATCAGCCACAACACGAATGCTCGAAACACTACGTGGCGCTGCCAAGCGATCAAGCTTAGCTCGCGCAATGGGCTTTCTTTGCGCAAGTCTTGCGAAATCGAGTGTATTTCACGCGGGTATTTGCACTGAGCACAATCTTTCTATACTTTCCAAACTACTGGTCGGTGGGTCCAACGACGTTCTTTGCGCTGCGGCGTATGCTCTTGGTGTTATTGCAACATATGGCAATGATCGAGTCAAACACAGTCTTTTTTCGGTTGATGCCCCTCACAACTTGCTGCAACTTATCACGAACCCAGCATCATCTTCGAAGCATTCGACTGCCGTGAGGGGAATTGTCTTTGATGCCGATACTATAACTCAATGTGCCATGTTCGCTTTAGGCTCTGTTACTATTGAATCCTCACTGCTCGAGTCCGGAAAGCATGTAAAGCCAACTCTATCGATCACAGAGACGCTACATGATGACCTATATGACTTTTGTGGAAAGATCACCGATTCTGGCTTGGTTCAATATGCGTTCGACCTAGCGATATTATCAAGGCAGCAAATTGGATCAACATATGCATTGAAGTTACTGACTGCTGTTAGCTATTGCGACGATGTTAAACGGTTGATACGCACCCCAGAAGGTGTTTCCCAACTGATGGTGTACTTGAAATGCGCTGATTCTTGTTTCCTTGGATGTGTGCTGATGGCACTGCTTGAGAACTGCATAATTAGCTCGGTTCCGTCGCGACGTAGCTCATTCAGCAAGGATGCTTCTGAGTACAAGGTGCTTCAACACCAAGTGACGGATATTGGAACAAACTTTTCCAAACTTGTAGAAACCTCAGGTGACGTAGATAAAATTCTTCTTGGGGTTTTACAGCAACATCCACCAGAAGAACTCTTAGGCTTCCCTGATGTACTAAGTCTGTTTGTGATCAACTCGCCTGATCTCAAAACACGTCTGAGTAGCCACGCGATTGTAGATAGCGTTCTATCTGTAGCAGCGCGTGTAAATCACCTTATCCTGCATGCGCAAATCGTTGTGCTGCTCAATAATTTAACTGCACATAAGAACCAAGTAGCTGTTTTGTCCCTCTTTAAGGCGGGACCGGATAGAGTAGCAAACATTCTTCAAAGCTCAATGAGCTCTCATGTCCAATTCACGGCTGCTACGGTACTGAGACGAATGTTCAAACGGCTGAATGCAGAAGACATACCTGGTGCCCCAGCTCTACGTCACCTTTCTCGCCTTTTGACTAAAAGTTCGACAGATGCCAGCAACAAAGCTGACGTTTTTGATAAAAATGTGGCACTCGTTGCTTGCCGAGTCTGGGGAAACCTGGTACAGCACGCAGACAAGAGATTAACCTTTGCAAAATCTCCCGATGCTGTTGAAGGTGTCTTGAACCTCCTACATATTTGCTTGGCGCAGCAAACGCTAGAAAACAATGCGGACTCAACAGAAACCGATACAGGCAAACCGACAAATCTAGACGCCAAGAACCTATATTGGATCGTTCGCACACTTTTCCGCGCAGTACAGAGTGATGAAGTAAAACAGGTGTTTGCAACGTCGCCTTCTTTCTTCGCGATCGTTAATTTATTTTCACATTCAAGTTGTTCCATTGTACGGCTTGCGATTCTTACAGTCTCGGAGATCGCTAAAGTCTCCGCACTTCGCAAGTTCGTGGTTGTACCAATTGTTCTGGAAACCGTTCTTCAAATCGTACGAGATCGCGACCCACTCCCCGCTTCCCTTGTATCAAAACTTTATTCGCTTCGTTTACTAGCTATTGTTGCCAAGAAAGACAAATCTATACAGCAAATTCTTGTTGAGGCGAAGATACTAGATTCACTGTTAGTTTTGCTTCACTCACCAATGACGTCTCTCAACTGGGAGCTCATGAAGGAATGCCTTGAAACGCTTGCGTGGATGTCAAGTGGTCAAGAATCACCTTGCCGGAGAATTGTTTCAACTGCTAAAGTAGTAGATTTTACCCTGCGCCACATTGATTCAGCTCGAGAAGATGTTGCAGTCGCTAGCCTTCATTTGTTGCAGAGGCTTTCTCTCGAAGAATCAGTACAAAATATTGTGCAAAATGCGAATGGGGCAGCTGTAATCATGCGAGCAATACAGGCTCGACTAGAGACCGAGACAAAACGGCGAGCTTGCGCGTTGATTCGAAATCTCGTAAATCAGCACGACGGAAATCGTAAACAGTTTCAAGTACTTGGCGTCTGTGGATTCCTCGTAACATTAATCGCTCGCGTTCACACAGAACTAGCGTCTAATAGTGACAACGAATTAGCATCTGCATTACTCCACCTGGGTATTAGCGGTCTCAAGGCACTTGGCGCTCTCTGCGAAAGCACAAGCAATAGCGCAAAAACGTGCAAGCGTGAAGTGGTAGAATCGGACAGCGCGCCAACAGTGCTAACTATGATCACCCCAACATCGGATAAAACTTTAACCGCTGCTTGGTGCCACACGTTTGCAATGGTCGTCCATGGTAGCCCTACAAACCAGAAATGTCTAATTGATTTTGGACTTGTGGCATTGCTGGTGCAGCTTCTGCGAACCTCTGAAAAAACCCACCAAATAAATCGAGTTCGGGTATCAACAGCTCAACTTATGGCGTACCTAGCCGTTCAACCCGATAAGCGAGGCCAAATTTTAAAAGAGGGCGGTGAGAACCTTTTTACCGCGATAGTAGCAGCTCTTCAGTCGGACATTCATGATCTTCATCGCTATACAGCACTCCTGATAGCAAACTTAACTACCCGAAACATTGAGAACAAGGTCAAACTCGGTGCTTCTGGAGTGATTTCGCCGCTCACGGATCGACTTTCATCCAAACAGCTGAACGTTATCGAGAACGTATTGAGTGCTATCTCCAAACTCGGGAGTCATGCCGGCAACAAGGTAAAATTTGGCTCCAAAGTATGCTTTGAGAAACTTATATCCTTAGTTCACCACGATGAGCTCACAATACGCAAAAACGCAGTTGCTACTATCGCCGTATTAGTGGAGGGTAATGAAACCAACAAGAAATACTTGCTGCAGTGCGAGGTATCGGTAATTACCGAGTTGTGTGCGCTGATGAAAGCTTCCAATGGCAAGATTGTCGAGTCCGCCATGTTAATTCTTGGCGAGCTTTCGCTTCTTCAAGAGCACACGCTTGAAATCTCCAAGTTTATAGATATTGTGGCTGTCGTCCGCATGACTGAGCATATCAACACCAAGATCAGGAGAGCAGCACTCTCAACTGTACTTAACTTGACCAAAGAGTCATTCAACAAGGTTCGTTTTGGAATCAAAGAGTGCATTGATGCGTTAATCGCGTGTCTCGTATCGGATGACCTTATAATTGTCGAGTTAGCGATCACGTGTCTTGGAAACCTGTCGTTTTCACCTGGCAATACTTCGCTGATCGCCCAACACTCGTCGTCGCTGATTTTGCTTTTGAAACTTGCAGCGGCATCTACTACGTCAAAAGATTATCTATCGTGGAATGAGTCGAGAACACTCCGGCTGGCAAAGAGTCCGTCGAAGGCTGGTGTTACCGATGATTCCGGCAGCCCAAGTAGCAACAACACGGGTCGCTTATCAGAGGAGACCGAAATAAACTACAGTGAGGCCGAAGATATTTGGCAAGAGATTCTAGATCCTCAAGGTGATGGCGATCGAGCTCTAGTCTACACGTACCGAAAAACAGACGAAGAAAATGAGGATGAAGATCAGCAAGTCGAAATATTGGACTTTAGTTCGTTTCCAAGTCGACAAACAACAGTTCTAGAGCAGACGCTGCTAATTTTGAGTAACTGTGCAGAAGAGTATCACTCACGAAACAGAATAGAGAAAGTTGCTGTCAAAGTTATTTGCCAAGCGCTCAGTCATAACAGTGAACTCGTTAAGCGATGTGCATGTTACACGCTAGCGTGCTGGTGCAAAAAACACCCAGGAAATCAGGAAACTGCGTCACGGCGCGGGGTTCTGCCTATACTTATTCAGCTTCTAAATTCTCCAAGCCTTCAAATTATTGAGGCAGCCATGTATGCACTAGCGAAACTTTGCTACTATGGGGATAACCACGTCAAGATGTTGAACTTGGACATCTTGGCGACGCTACTGCAAGGTCTTCTTCGACGACAGTCCAACATGACTCATATCTCGTTGTTGGATCGAGCCACCCGTCTACTCGGTACCCTAGTACAGTTTCCTAAGGTTCGACAGGTAATCAAACCCGAAGAGATTATTGCAGAGACACTAACCCAGATTATACAGCTCCATCGAACAGTACTTGCTAAAAATGTTAGCCGACTCATTCTTACCATGCTACTAGAAGACTCTCTGAAGTTTTTCATGCCGAAGAAAACGGTGATGCTGCTTCGCGCTATCTATGCGGACCGCGATGCTAGCCCCAAAACGATCCGGAACATTCTTCTCATATTCAATCATATTGCCAATGTAGAGGAGCACAAAATCACAATAGCACTAGAAGACAGTGGAGAGACAATTGGTCAAATCGTCGCGGAGCTTCACGTCGAGTGCGAGCAGCACGAAGATATGTTACGAATTCCAGAGCTACCCCCGAACGCGAAGACATTGCTCTCAATTATGGCTGTTTTATCGAGCAGTCGCAAGGTAGCTGTGATTCTTCACGAAAAACACGTGTATGCAGCATTACCTCGATATTTGGTCCCGCACAGTCCTGCAGTGATTGAGCAACAGCAAGATTTTCCAACTCCATCAGGCCAAGTCGATGTATCACCCTCTGATTGGCTTGGAATGAATTTTGATGCAGTTCTTATTGTGAAACACATGTGCAAGTACCTTGACGAAAGGGCAATCCGGCAGCTTTCTGCATTGGAAATAAGCCGAGTCCTGGTTAATATAATGCGACTCGAGCTCAGCAAAATATCGATATTAAGTGACGAAGTATTACATCCACAACTATCAACAGTTGCATACGAATGCCTTGTTGTACTGCAACAAATGTGCTCAAGCCCACAGGATGAACATATTCTGTTCCAAGAAGGGGCTATTGAGATATTCTTACGGTATCTCCAGACTTGGCATAACTTAGTAGAAAGTAGGAAAGGGGAGAGCGTTCTCGATCCAGCTGATACCGCAGGGATAGTCGCAATGGAAGAGTTCATCAATCCACTTAGCTTAGCAGTTCTGGGGATGGCTCGTGGACAACTCCAAAATAGGCATCTACTTGTGGACCAAGGTGGGATCCCTCTGCTGATTGTTGCTCTCGGTGTAGACTTTTTACCTGATAAGGTTCGAGAGCAGTTAGCTGTTGCACTGAGTTGTATTACTCCAATACCGATTGCGTCAAAGGTTTACGAGGATGGTGATATTGTATCGCCTATTGTAAAATTCATGATCCAGCACCATGATAATTCGCACCTGCTTCTTCTAAGCCTGCAGATTTTGGTCGACATGTTTGAACTAGCACCAAGCTGTCGCAAGTATGCACTTGCAACTGGTACTCTGGGACTTACCTTCCTAGTTGACTGCTTATTGCCTTCTCCTAAGCATGATG
>JAASGX010000098.1:0-46062 GCA_023334415.1 Phytopythium chamaehyphon | reverse complement strand
CATGCCTTGGAGTCCAAGCCTTGGTCGCTGTCGGCACGAAAAGAGGGCGAAATGGCTCGCAGCTGCAGGCGGCCAAAGCAAGGGCAGCCAATTGCTCAGCAATGCTCACTATCGTTGATGCATGGCGTTCTTCTTCTAGCGAGCCGCGAGAACTTCTTGACCGAGAGAAGAAGCGGCCAATGTTTGCTCCGAATTCTGCGGCTCGCGTCCATCCTCGCGGCGCAAGCCGACTTCTTCAGACGATTGCCTCGGTCGCCGATTCCCGGCGCTGCGATTGGGCAGCTGCCCGTAATGGGCGAGCTCGGTCAGGATTCATGGGGCGATGACGCCAGGCGCACGCGTCAAGGAGATGACGGCCGACATTACAGTGGTATGACAGCAGCCTTTGGACTCCCATTCGCGTTGAAGTGGAGCTAACTGCACAAATCCATAGCTATATACACTTTCCTCCACGCGACCTCGACATACCAAGACGTTGACATGCAAACAGACTGCTAGCACACTCGCGCTCTATCAGAACGCGGCGGGCGTCTGCTCCAGCAGCGCCACGATGTCCTGCTCGAACGACATGGGCGCGTCGCTCGGAGCGAACCGCTTGACTGGGTTGCCGTTGCGGTCGACGAGGAACTTGGTGAAGTTCCACTTGACAAAGTTACCAAACGAGCCCGGCAGCTGGGCCTTGAGGTACGTGAACACTGGCCGGGCGCCAGCGCCATTGACGTCGCGCTTCTCAAAGAACGTGAACTGGCATTTGTACTTGACCACGAACTTGATGATCTCGTCGTGCGAGCCCGGCTCCTGGTTAGCAAACTGGTTGCTGGGGAACGCCAGGATCTCGAGCCCCTTCTCGCGGTACTTTGCGTCGAGCTTGGCCAGCTGAGGGTAGTTGATCGGCGTCAGCGCACACTGGCTCGACACGTTCACGATGAGCAGCACTTTGCCGCGGTAATTCTCCATCGGGACCTCGGCCCCGCTCATGTCGTAGTCCTTGAGGTCGTAGAGCGACTTGACGCTCTCGGCCTCAACATTAAAAGCCTCGCGGTACTGCGCGCCGGCGTTGATGACCGAGTTGAGCCATTCGTCCTGCTTCTCCTTGGACTCGACGCCAAACACGACCGACGCGCTGGAGTTCGTCACGCGAATGCCAAACGGGATGGTCTCGTCGAACTGCACCGTGGCCTCCATCGCCAAGTCGAGCGCCACCGAGTATTGCAGCGAGCAGTCTGACTCGAAGAGGTAGAGCTTCTTGTGCTTGTCGTTGATGACGACGTACGCCGCCGGCCGGCCGTAGCCCATGCGCAGCCGCGCGAGCTCCTGGTAGGTCTTGGCGAGCTTGGTCACGAATCCGGCCTGGATGGCGCCGTCACAGACCTCCCACACCGACAGCTTGCCGGCCTTGCCGTTGAGCTCGTGGCTCGTGGGCGCGAACAGCGCCTTGGCGTCGTAGAAGCCCTCGAGCCGGGCGTCCGCGCGCGCGTCCCGCAGCGGCGTCACGAAGCCCGAGAGCACGAGCGCGTCGAAGAACTGCTCGGCGCGCTCGTGCGTGGTCGCGTGCGTGCCATTCGAGAGCTTCTGGAAGATGCGGCGCAGCAGCAGCTCGCCCTTGACGCCATTGCTCGTCGTCAGCGTCGAGTAGCGCGCGGCCGCCGCCGACGCCGCCGCGCGGAACTGCTGCTGCATCTGCTGTGGCTGTGGCGACGGAGCTTGGGCTTGAGCCTCGGCCTGCTGCTTGTCCTTGATGGGCGAGCTTGCAGTGTCATCGGTTTGGGAGCTGGACGGGAACAGGCCCAGCGCCAGCAACTGCTCGCGCAGCGCCGCGACCTGCGCGCGGTGGGCGTCCGAGCGCTTGCGAAAGTGCGCGAGCCGCTGGAACGCGCGGCCCTGCACGGCCTCGCTGTGGCTGGAGCCGCCCATGATCGACTGCTGGCTGACTGGATCGGAGACCTTCCTTGGGCTGCTGGAGGCGAGAGCGATTGTGAGCAGCAGCCAGCCCAAAGGGCAGCAGACAGCAGCAGAGCGAGGGGCGGAGAGTCGCACGCGGCGCTAAGGCGCGCGGGGAAGAGCAGCGTCAGGCATCACGAGCCTCGAGCCCGAGGCGGCCACCAGGAAGCGGCGCTGGAGGCACTCGAAGAGTGGCACCGGTAAAGGCTGGCGAAGAGATCACTTGTCGACAGAGGAACCTGTTCCAATGCATACCATCCATGGTTGAATGAGTTTTTAAACATTAAAATGTTGATTTTGAATCTTATAAATTGATTCAACGACAATATATATTGCTGTAATGTTAGATGCTATTGGGAGGGTGGATGGCGGCAGTCGGGAAGCTGCAATTGAACGACGCGCGAGGTCAACTCGCTGTCATGCGTCAGTCAGACAGCCACCCCGAGAGCGCTCGGCTTTGCAGACTTGAAAGCCGAAGGTGACTCCTGCGGCTCATCAAGCCGAGGACAATGCGCGGTCTCTGCACGATGTCCGAGCTCCAGTGCCGGAGTCCAGTGTGTGAACGAAGCAATGACTGCGCGCTTGCGGGACTGCTGACGGCTATCCAAGCTGGAGATCACCGAACTGCGTGGTTCAGATTCGCTGCCAGGCGGAAACCCAAAGTTATATCACTGCGAGCTGCACATCGGCAAAACCGAACGTGCTACAATTTGTAGCTGTATCCTGTTCACGCGGACACAGCACGCAGCAAGCGATTCGAGTTCATCCACACGAAGAGGGTCACACTACGTGACCTCCTAGTGATATATAATGCCAACAATCTCTGCTGCAATCTAGGCAGCGCACAACCATTGCGAGTGCGTTGCGCAGCCAAAACGCAAAATCCACAATCTCCGAGAGTTCTACGCATCTCCGAGTTGGCAGGAAAGATCTAGCTCCGAGAGCCTGCGAACTGAGCTTCACCGCTTCCGATGGTACCAATGGCACCATTTACCGAAAGCAGCGAACGACGTCGGACGCTACGTCCGGAAACGACTGCGACGTCACCACGATCTTACCTCTCGACGTGAAGCAATGCTCACTGAAGCATAGCGTCCAAGTGGGACTATCGACGATAGATGGACTTCTACAGGAGGGCTGTGCAGTGGGCCACCCTTGAGTTACAAAGGATCGCGAGCCCTCTGCGGGATGACAAACTTCTGCGATTCTGCAATGGAGATGTCGGCCGAAATGCTGACAACTCTATGATAGCAACGAATGCAATAAGTCACAGCCTATGATTGTATTGGAACCTGAAAGCGTAGCCACGCTCTGTGTCAATGATGACCAGGCAACCTGATTGCCAGCGCTGCACGGTGCTCCCAAATGGCAGCAACGACGCCAAATGGCCATGGACACCTCAACATACAGCGTCATGACCAAGGCTATCCAAAACCCAGGATGATGAGCAAGTGGCGGGAAGCGAAGGTTAGTGTGAATGCTCTCCAAGCTCCACCTTCACTTAAAACTGGGTACACTAGCCTAAATACCTACATACATTGCTCTCAAATTACTTCCATTACTTCTCAGTTAGGTCTTCCATCCAATCTGACCCACATTTATCCTATCCTGCCACTGCAAAGAGGAGTTCGTCTCTGCCCTTTTTCTCGCCCAAAATCGTGTCATTGTGTGGCGCGACATGCGCCGCGCATCTGATTCCCCCCTCTTTTCCCCCAATCAAACTCTCGATACTCATCATTTCATCCAATAACAGCTAATTCCGCCATCTGAGGCGGGTACACCAAGCACACAATGCTCTTCGTGTCATTTGCAGCCTGGAAGAGACTCTGGAGGAAGCCGCGAACGCTCCGCCGCTCGACTCGAGCGCTCTCCCAAGTCGCCAACTCGCCAGCTGGAGCTCGAGAGGCGAAGGCCGGGGCGTGTAGCCACATTCTCCGCTCTTCCGCCAGTCGGTCTCGGTCCGCCGCGCTATATTTATTAAAAGGCGATGGCCAAAGCGCTGTCCGTCCTGGTGGCGGCCATCATGGCGACGGCCGCGTCGCCGACTGCCGCGCTGTCCGTTGAAGGTGCGGGCTTTGACACGGGGTCGAGCGAGTGTCGAGACCGAGCGGGGGATATTAATACGCCGTGTGTGACCACCGCAGACCTGCGCGCCATGTGGGAGCTGCCCGTGGACGCGGCTGGTACGGAAGGACCTCTCCATGCTGTTTGCTCTTCCTCCTCGAGGTTCTGACCCTGAACTTCCAGGCGGCGTGGCCAGGCGTGTGCTGGAGCTGCTTCCCGCCAAGTGGGCGACGGGCACGGCGCCCGCCGAGCTCCCCGAAGACTTTTTCCCGCCGCCCATGCCGCTGGAGCTCGAGGGCGAGGCCGCCGTCCGGACCTGTAAGCCCTGCCTGCTTGGGTTGAATTTCCAGTGTTATTAGTGCTGATGGTGCGGTGAACAGACCCGGCGTTCCCGCACGCGCCACTGCTGGTGGCGGCGGCCGGCTGCGACGGCGTCGTACTGCGCTGGAAGAGCTTTGACGACGACCGCTGGCCCGTGGACGCGTTCGTGCTGCAGCGGTTCCCGGACATGGACGCGCGGCCGCAGTGGGAAATCCTCTCCAACTCCAACGCCTCCGAGCTCGTCGACGAACGCGTCCTCCCGGGCTACCACTACACGTACCGCGTGCAGGCCATCAGCAGCGACGTTGAGAGCGCGTACGCATACCACTGGACGCGGGTGCAGAGCCTGCAGGCGAGCGAGTCCTCCGCGAGGTCTGGCTGGCTCGCCCCCATGCACTCGATGGCCCATCGCCACTCGGACGCGCTGCGCACCATCGGGCTCATCTGCGCCTGCTTCCTCACTGTCTACGGGCTCATGCGCGCCAACGTCAAGAGCGTGCAGGGCACACGCGCGCGCAGCTACCGGCTCAAGCGCATCAAAAAGTCGACGTCCGAGGGCGTTGCCGCGGCAGCCGCCGCCGCTAAGCCGCAGGCGCCAAGACGCTCGTCCTCGTCCTCCACGGCGTCTCCGGCCTCGGCGCTCATGGACAGCGCGCGCAGCAACTCGGTGGATGAGATGGTCGCCGCCGCCGAGCGCAACCATCGAGCCTCGGTGATGACGACCACGAGGGAGAGCACAGCGGAGGACCCGGCGGCCGCAGCCGCCGCCGAGCCGCCGTTCCGGCGCCAGGCGCAGTCGCTGAGCAGTGCGCGCGTGAGCGAGAAGGCCGAGTACTGTCAGGATTGCCGCAAGCGCTTCGGCATCTTCCGGAGGCGCCACCTGTGCGACATCTGCCACTCGGTCACGCTGTGCCGCAAGTGCGGCTTCCAGGCGCCGGTCGAAACCTACAACGGCCGGCGCTCCAGCACGGCATCGTCGGCGGCCTCGGCGCAGCGCAAGCTCAAGATTCGTACCATCTGTCGCAACTGCTGCGACGACGTCTACCGGTACTCGACGGCCCCGGGTGTGAGGCCGTCGGTGCCGCACCACGCGCTCAGCGCATGATCGAGCCGTGTGTCCATGTGGTGACGCGTAATTTAGTGGGCCGCGTGATGAAGCGGTTGGCGACGATGCTGCTTTCCTGGCGCTTGCGATTAGCCGTTCTGATGTTCAATTATAACCGTTTAGCTGGGTTGGTGCATTGCTGTGTTGGGCTGGGCGGATGGCGCGTCAACACCAAGTTCTTGTGTTGTGTTGAGTTTCTGGCGCTGGCAAATGCTTCGGGAAGTGCATAAGGTAGTTCTTCGCTGCTCTAAGGATTCTTCATAGGGATCGGATCCGCCAAAGCCATCGGACGGAGATGGTTGGGAGAAGAGATTATCACGCGCACTACCGATCACATGCATGCTACACATCCCAATTTGCCGATCGGGTCTGCAGAAAGTGACGTTGTGGAAAATCCACTTTCCACCGCGGTTATCGAGACAATTTTTTTCCCCTTGATTGACTGGAACGCTCGGTCTGATCGATTGTGATGCGATAGCATCTCTGACATGTTGGCTTCCTGGAACTGCATTCTTGAATGACTGCACTCGTGTATCCTGGGATCAGCTCCAGCAATCACATGACTCACCCATGCTGGTTGAAAAGTTGTGGTTTGCCATATTGAACAAATTGAAAATAGTGCTACAGTGGAGTTGCGTTCTCCCGACGAACCATTACTGGGTGCTACTTTGGAAAGAGATTGCCCGAGGCTTCAGATCGACTATTGTGCCAAAATCCTAGTTGGGAACTTTCAAGCGGTGAAAACTCTTCGACCATGGTGTAAAAAATGTTGGTTGGGCGCGGTGAAAACTCTTCTGTCCGAAGAGGAAAAAAACTCGACGCGTTCAAGCCCAGCGCTAAATGATCTTCGACAGTGCTGCTGCATTACTTTCAATGCGGCTTAACCTTACGCCCTACATTGTGCTATCAATCAAGCGTGAAGTTTCTCAAGCCAAGAGCAGTTGAGCTACTTCTCGACTCCTCTCTGCTGGACCAAAACTGTTGCAGCAACATAGTATGAGAGTCATGCCTGACCCATAGACTGCAACATTGCACTGCAATAGCTCCAACAATTTTAGCTGCTTGGAATCTGCGTTTTTGAAAGTCTTGCTTTGATTGCACTCGTACAGCCAGCGACCAGTTCCAACAAACATAATGCTCACCCATGGTGACTGCAAAGTGACTTCTCATTGTGATGCACCAATGCTGACGTGAATTCAGATGCTCCCGACGAAGAAGTACTGGGTTTCATTTTGGAAAGCGTTTGCCCGAAGCTTCGGGTCGACAAAATCCTACTTCGAAGTAGTTGGGATCTTGGAAGCGGTGACAACTCTTGTCTGAAGAGATAGGAAAATCTTGGCGCGTTGTAGCCGAGCGCCAAATGATCTTCGACATCGCTGCTGTGATGGTTTTCAACGTTGCCTTCACGTTGTGCCAATCTGTCGATGAACGCAAGGTTTCCCGAGTCAAGGACAGTAGGGTGGCTCCTAGACTCCTCTCAGCTCGACCAAAGGTTGTTGCTAAAGTCAGATCGCACCTGTCTTCAAGCCTGCTGGCCTGCTGTGCAACGCTATTCACACTCCAGCGTCATCTTGAGCTTGATCGCCGAAATCGTCGCAAAATAGATGTGATGCCTTCACCAAGCTTGGTTGCGAACTTGTCTACCCTTTGGTGACGCAGATCTTCCCGCCCCTCGCGATTGGCCGCCGCAAAATCAACGAGAGTGTTTACAGCGCTGAGCAGCGTCGTGGTCCGCCCAGTTGACGCTTGCTCACGCCACGCATCAAGTCATCAATCACCCGCGCTTCCTCTCCTCCATGTCGCCGAAAGAAGCTCAAAGATGCTCTGGAGCAATCAACACCCCATGTAAACCCGCGTTGCATCCGCCAACACCCGCCAACCTCCACCCCACATACAAACCCCAACACAAACACCCTTATGGGCGTTAGCGAGCGTTAAGGAGTGATGGTATCATTCGAGAAAGTGCGCCACCACCCCTCCAATCTTGTCATTCCGGATTCCGCCACCAAGCGAGCCAAGCCAAGCTCCTGCAAGCACCTCCATCTCCACGCCAGTCATGAGCGCCAAGGCAGCCGAGGGCCGCGTGTTCGACCTGTGGCGCCACTTCCAGGCGCTGTCGCAGGAGCTGCAGGCCGACGTGGCCAAGGCGCGCGAGCACCTGCTGGCCGCCGACGTCAAGAGCGCGCTCTTCCACCCGGCGGCGGCCAAGGCGGTGCCCTCGGCCCAGGGCACCGCGCTGCTGGCCGCGGTCGAGAAGAAGCTGGCGGCCGACGGCGCGCCCGACGCCTCGCCCGCGTACGCGGCGCGCGTGGTCGACGGGCTCGTGCAGAGCGGCTTTTTGTTCCCGCAGAAGGACGTCAAGGGGGCGCTCGAGGGCTTCGCGGCCGACAAGAACACCTTCCTGGGCGTCGGCGAGGGGCTCGCGCCCGCGGACGTCAAGTCCGTGTGGACTGTGCGCGACGGAGCCATCCAGGCGGGCAACCTGCAGCGCAAGCGCGCGGGGCTCGTCGCCAAGTTCACCAGCGGCGGCAAGCAGACTTCCTACGTCGTCGCCAACGACAAGCACAAGGCCGTGTACGTGTTCGACTCGGAGCTCGGCCAGCAGGCCGTGACCACGATCGACGTCTCGGCGGGAACGGTCGAGTTCGACGCGTCGCTGCCCAACGGCATCAAGGTGTCCAACTCGACCGTCTCGGAGGTCTTCGGCACCGACTCCAAGGAGAAGCAGGACGAGTGGCTCAACTCGTTCATCAACGCCGGCGCGCAGTACCGCGAGGCCTTCAACCTTGACGCCGAGAAGGTCAAGTCCTTCTACGAGCTCAAGGACTTTGACATGCAGGGCAACGAGGTGTCCATGGACAAGTACAAGGGCAAGGTCGTCCTCGTCGTCAATGTCTCGAGCCTGTGCGGACTCACGCCTACCAACTACCCCGAGCTGGCGCAGCTCGACGAAAAGTACCGCGAGCAGGGCCTCGAGATCCTCGCCTTCCCGTGCAACCAGTTCGCCAGCCAGGAGCCGGGCACGCACGAAGAGATTATGGAGTTCGTCAAGCAGTACGACTGCAAGTTCCCCTTCTTCGAGAAGCACGACGTCAACGGCGCGAACGCTCGCCCTGTGTTCACGTACCTCAAGGCAAAGCTGCCGGGCTCGTTTGGCAACTACGTCAAGTGGAACTTCACCAAGTTCCTGGTCGACCGCAACGGCCAGCCGTACAAGCGATTCGCGCCGACGGAGAAGCCGCTGTCCTTCGAGGAGGACATCAAGACGCTGCTCGCGCAGAAGCCCACTGAAGAGTAAGCCCCCCCATCGGGATCCGACTTTTTCCTGATGTCAGCCTAAATAATACTTTTCGTTTGAACTTTGCAGACCCTCGAGCCGCATCTAGATCAATGCAAACGAACTCCATGCGTCTCCGCAGTCTTCGTTTGCAAAGCTGCCATTGATCATGGCGACCACCAACCCCGCCTCATGCCAAAAAAAACCCACTATTTGCTGCGTTTCACGCTCGGTTTCCCCATAAACGGCTCTCGTTGTTTGACCGAAACGAACACTATGACACAAATAGTCTTCGGCCACTAGCAGCACTTGAAGAGCGCGTGGCGTTACCGAAAGGAGCCGGAAGCTGTCCACGGAGGCGACTTGGCAGGTTGATGGTTCCTTGTTCGAAGAAAACTTGCCGCCAAACCGGCTAGCTATCCATCGAGACGGCGCAAGCGCATGCTCGATACGTTCTTTGGAAGGATGTGATGCTTGAGCCGTTTCTCCTTTCGGACAACTGGCGGTGACCTGCCTGCTGGGGAAAAGCAATGATCAAGCTCCCAGAGGCTCAGTCGCCAATTCGACTCCTCCGGTGCAAGCGCCCGGCCTTACCTGCTTCCAAGTCTACACCATGCAGTCGCTGTCCAGCTTCTCGATCGTCACGCTTGCGAACACAGACAATCAGAAGAAGCGAAAGGTGTTGTGTCCAGGAAACAAAGGTGCGTCAACAGCTTATCAAGATATTCATACCATACTTTCCTCTGACACCAGTCTTTCCGATCCTTTACAGTGCTGGTTCTTGGCAGCCATGGCGTAGGAAAGACAAAGCTATTGCTGAGCCTCGCCGGAATCTCGGGCGCGAACACCGAGCATTTGGAGATGAATATTCGCGGCGACTTTCTGTCTCGAGTGGTGCAGCGAGCCGCCGACCAAACTCCAGTCAAGCTTGAGCTGTGGCACACTGCTGGTCAGGAAAAGTTCGGTCACCGAGCTCTCCCTGCTGCCTTTTACCGCCGTGCAAGGGCAGCCGTCATTGTGTACGACGTGGCCAACCGCCAAAGCTTTTTGGAGGTTGTCGAGTGGAGCAAACAACTTCGCGAGCGTGCCCAACAACAGCAAACAGATTCGCCCTTCACCCTCATTCTGGTTGGCAATCGACAGACTGTTGATGCTGAAGAAGAGGTTTCGACTTATGAAGGCTACTCCTTGGCATCATGGATTGGCGCGTCGACGTTTGTTGAATGCTGCGCGGAGACTGGCGATGGGGTTGACGAGTGCGTGGACAACCTCGTGGCTGGTGTTACCACTGAAACGGAGTTGAAACACACTATGCCTGCCAAGATCTTGGGCGTCGAGGAAGTGGTTGCGAAGTCGCAGGCTACACGTGTCCGAAGCAATTCGGCTTTCGCAAACGCTTTCCGCAAGACCCTGACGAGCGAGGACCAGAGTGTGTTTACCCGTGCGGCTTAGTGTATCCCTTTTCAACATTGAAAGTGTTCTGTACGATGGACTTCCGTTCTTACAGCGTAGATACAGCTCATCTACGTTGTATTGCATATTCCTTCCCGCAAAGTTATCGGCCAGTGGGAACGACTGGAGTGCGTCGTTGGTCGAGTCCCGAGCGAGCTCCGGCAGGGAGTTGTTGCCAGCAAGTTGTTGGTCTCCGCTTCATCGGTGAAGGTCGATATATTAGCACATTGCGGTTGGGGTAGAAAACCATCGACCATTCTCCATTTCGCCATCCCTCCCGAAGATGGCGCACCTGACGCACAAGCTGCCGTGGGCGTCGCTGGCGGCCGCGATCCCCGCGCCACCGCCTGCCAACCTCCACGGGCGCAAGCAGAAGGTCGACGAGGCTTACGAGAAGAAGATGGAGCACCTGGCGGCGGCTCTGGGGGCGGCCGTGGAGGAGTTCGCGGCCACCGACAAGCGCTCGGAGGAGGACAAGGAGCTGTACGATGTGGAGCAGTGGGAGCACGGCTTCACAAGGAGCGTCGCGCTCTATGGCGCTGGAGCGTGCAGAGGCCACGTTGAGAGCGTCATCAACGGCTACGTGGCGCTCAACCTTCTGGTGGCGAGCGAGGCGCGAGTGCGCCCTGTGCTGGAAAGCTCAAGCATTATGGCCGTTCACGCTGGGCACCACGACGGTGCCCATCCGGAGTGGCTCGCCGACAAGTACAAGCTGCTGGTGGACGAGCGTACTGCCCGGTATTGGAACCCCAAGGTGCTGGACGCGGACGTCGTGCAAGGTATCCGAGACTATTGCTCCGAGCTCTTCCGCTGCATGTACACAAGGCCGGACCTGTTCACGCGCGAGCGGATCTTGGGGTCGCTTTGGATCCTCCACATGCTCCGGGACTACAAACTATATGACTAAGGAGGATCGCCGTGGTGTCATCAAACAATGTGGGGTCATGCGATGCAGTATTGCCAAAAGCGTGTGACTGTCGTCTCAAGAGCTTAACGGAACAACAATGTTGAAGAAAAGATCTCAACTTTGGTGAAGGCTGGAAAGTGGCCTTTACGATGCTCGTGTGTTCTTACAGCGCTGATGCTGGCATTGGCCAAATGATTCACCTACATCGTAGCCTTCTGGCACAGCCCGGGCATTTCCGGCTGCCTCGCTCCGTCAAATGGGGTGTTGATGTCCAGCACCAGACCCTCTTTGGCGAACGCAATGATGGACTCGGACGTATCGATGCCCAGGGCCTCCGATCGGGCCTCGAAGGCATGCTGAGCCTTTCGAACCGCAGTAGCTGACGCCGCGCTCTTCAGTGTCAATTTGAAGTAGAGAGCGTACGATGGCATGGTCTTGCCTCCAAAGTAGTCGGTCAATGGGAACGACTGAAGTGCTGCAGTGGTGGAGTCCAGAGGAAGCACTGGCGGCGCCTTGTTGGCGATCAAGCCGAGCACTTGGCTGTCTGCGTGGGTCTCCACTTCCTCGCGGAAGGCGGCAACAATCCGGTCGCCATCCTCATGAGCACCCTCATTTAGCGAAACAAAGTAGAGGGCGACGATGTCGGACTCGCCTTGCTCAGCAGTGGCTTCAAGCACTTGAGCCTCACGGCCGACCCACGGGATGCTGGTTCCCACGTCGGAGAAGTTGAGCCCGTCAGGGCCAACTGTGGAGCGAACATGCTCAGAGGTAAACACCGATTGCAAGTGCTCCATATCGCGAAAATAGAGTTCTGCAATGTCGTCGCGCCAGACCCACGGGTGATTGTGGTTGGGTGGTCTTTGCTGGCCGTCGACCGAGCGAGGAGCTCCGAACGCGCAGTCGAAAACATGATACTGGCGGTAGCGGTGCGGCTTGAGGTCGAACGAGTCTCCAACGTCCGACATCTTCCCATGGACCTGGAAGTGGTAATCCAAGAACTCTTGGCGAGTCATATCTGGCTTGCGGCGCAGAACGCACACGAGTTTGATGAGCTGGTCGTCTTGGAGCGCGTGAATGTCCATGATGGTGTAAGCTTGCAGGTGAGTTCTTGAGGGGTTCTTGGCTTGTTGGGAAGTGATCTGCCCGCTCAACTGGAGGAGGGCGCAACAGGGAGCTTCATGCGTCATGTACTGCTTCAAATTGCTCAGCTGGATCTCGTGTTCAAGTTGATCGCTGCCGGTGCTTACGCATGAAGGTCGTGATATCCATGAACCTCATGCATAAGCACCGGGAGTGATCAAGGTTGTCTAGAATCGCCGTTGGCTGTCTAGGGGCGAGCATCAACAAGCACAGCTGGTAATTGTCGCCGCTTCCCCACCAACTTGTTTGTTGTCAACAAGCTCGTGCATGAGCATCAACAACTCCTCCGCGATGGGGAGCCATTCTCGGTTGATCATGCTTGAGAATTACCGTATCCAGTAGCGACGATGATGGCGCTTTCGATCATACTCCTCGAGTCGAGGGCCTCGAGGCGATCGGCGGCGGCTTCCAAGCAATCTCCACGGTGGCTTGGCATTCGCGCAAGCCTCGCCTCGGCGATCCCTTCGCCATCCTGTCGTGCTTGTCGGGCTCCTACGGATCCAGAGAGACGCAAGCCCATTGCGCGATGACTCAGCCCCATTCACTCGCTGATGCATGCGCGTCAGCTCCATGGCTGGCTTGGCTGGCACAGAGAGCCCGAGGCCCGAGGCGAGCGTTCGACACTCGCGAGGGATCGATCCCTTTGCCACGGTGCACCGGATCGCTCGTGCCGACCAAGCCGCGAGCCCGACGTGGGCGATACAGACATGCGACTCGCATTGCGAGCTCTGGTTAAGTTAGTAGAAGCCAAGCGTTTGACCAACGCACCGAGCGGTCCCGTCGTCATTTTAGTGGGCATGCGATCCCACCGCCGGCATTTTCGTCGTTGGGCATGACACAACAACTACGTGGCTTTGCATTTCCAATGTAGGCTGGCGGGAGGATGGCGTTGATGGACATCGTAGCCAATTCCTCTGCCGGCTGAAGCTCGAACACCGGTCGAGGCTCATAGCTCGTATCCAGCGATCCATGCACATCCGTCGACGAGCGGATCGGCTGCGTACTGCACTGTAAAACTCGTCACGACGAGCGGTACCAACAGGACAGCGTTGCATGCCCGCCGGCCGCTGATTCGCGAACGCTCTAGCTCACCAATTGCCAATCGTAGCCGCCCCAGTGTGCAACGCTAGCAAGCAAAGCTCGAGAGCAAGCAGGGGGCTGTCGACTCGACCGCGGGCAAAGCTGGCGCGTGTGTCGCCGGCGTCAACGGCTGCGCGTCTGTCGTCCGCCCCAAGAGTTGGCCCCAAACTGCATCAGCCAGCGCCGCCAGGTCTCGAAATATTCGTCCGGTTCCATTCCATTCTGCCCGGAAGAGATGAGACCGAGGCGAGAACACCGCCAAGCCGGCTGAATTTTCGCGGGCTGCAAGCCTGGCAGGGTTCGTCTAGCATTGCGCTTCGCCAAACGAGCTGCCGCGAGAAGGCGCCGCAATCCTTCCCTGTGGCTTCAACCTGCAGCCGTTTCAAGATCCGGACTTGGCTAGTGGCGAACTTCCGGTACATGTTCAGCATGGCCATCCTGTCTTCTGGACGCGTCGGCATCGACGTCTGCCTGGAGCCGGCAATTGCCTCGACCCGCCGCTGTTCGCGCCCTGATGCGCCTGCGTGCCACCTTTTCTCGCCTTTGGGCCAAGGTAGGAAGGAAACAACTACATGTACATACAAAATCGAGAACTGCTCGGCATGTAAAGCCCCAGTCGCGGGGCGAGCGCCGGGCGCAGCTTCAGCCGCTGGTCCGCCCACGCCGAGCCCCATCTGCGGGCGGCTGCCACCCTTTTCGGTCTTTGAAGCCAACACTCTTTGAGCCATGATACTTGCTAGCTGTAACAGCTTGATCTCCATGTCCAGAGACCAACAGAGCCACCGGCATTGCGCCTTCATGCAGAGCCACAACGGGCGTATCCTTTTCGATGGTGGGGCGCGAGAATGGCTGCCTTGGTGTCGGTGAAAAGATCGCCATGAGCCATTTGCTAGCAGCGAATGTAGCTGCTGGCTGCTGGCGGTTTCAGTCCAGAAATTCTACCTCGGATTCGCCCAGTATAGTGAAATCAAGTGAGAAATTGTCTGGACGGTCGATCTTAGTCCGGAAGGTGGGCTGCTTACAAAGATCGAGTGCTTTTGAGCGCGGAAACTGGCCGGCGTTTGACGATGTACGTGCGTGACGCGGGCGACGTCACCTCTGCATGTCGAAACGGCGTCTTGTTCTCACGCCTGTCACTTATGCATAGACCGTGAGGTTTTTTAACAATTGTTTGTATGAAACTCAGTATGAAGGTCTCTTCGCTTCGGGTCGTGGTGGAGAAAAACCTCGCGCCTGTTCCCACATGGAGCCGTGATGCGGGGCCGCTGGCGCGCTGTTTGGCGATCTTTGCATACTGAGCGCAAGAGACTTTGCGCCGCCTCTAACGGGATCTCTTGACTTGCGTTCACTATGCCGCATGTCACCGCATACAATTGCCAAGTGATCGGAGGCAAAATCTGCAAAGAAAAGGCCAGCGCGAGTATACAAACGGCAAGATACTTGTTTTCCTCGTACATTTCCTCATGGATGCACCCGTTGAAGCGGTCGGCAGCCCCCAAGAAGCTCATTTCCAATTCGGCCACCAAAGGAGCAAGTCGACGACCGAGCTGGGACAAGATGTCGGTGTCTGGCACACTGGCGATCAAGGGTGCGCTTCCAGCCTGAAGCTGAGGAGTTCGATGCAGGAAAGCTGACGTTTTGTGTTGCTTTTTAAACAGTCCACCGGCTGGAGGCGTCCTTCGTGGACAATGAGCTGAACGACAACAACTTCGCGGTCAAGATCGCGGTGGCGGGCGAGGACCGCCGCACCAAGTTCAAGCCCCACCACGAGCCCGTGGACCAGACGCTTGAGTTCGCAATCAAGAAGGCCGACGAGGCCGAGCAGGTGACGATCGAGGTGCACCAGGAGGGCAAGAAGAAGGCGCTGGTCTCGGCCAAGCTCAAGCTCGCCGACTTCTTCAAGGGCTTCTCGGAGCGCAAGATGACCTTCACGTTCGGACCCAAGGGCGCTCCCAACACGGTGCTGCTCTTCTTCAGCGGCGCCTGGACGGGCACAACGCCGGCCTCGCAGGCCAATGTCGTCGCCGCCACCAGTGTCACGGCGCTGTCGGCCACGCCGACCCATCGCCCGTGGTTCACGCGCGTCTCGTACTACTACGACACGAGCAAGAACGTGTACAACTACACGACGAGCTTCCGCGTGGTGGCGCCCTTCGCGCGCTTCTACGAGAACACGGCCAACCTCGTGCTCACCAAGGTGACGGGCAAGTCGCTGCACGACGTGGACTCCAGCATGCTCATCCCCGTGCTCGACACGGTCGACAACACGGTCGACGCGACCATCTCGACCGTGCTCACCAAGCTCTTCGAGGGCCAGCAGTTCGCCCTCAAGAAGAAGGACGAGGCCGTCGAGACGGCATCGGGCCTCGCCTCGGCCACCAAGACTAAGGTCTCGAGCGTCGCCAGCTCGACCTACTCGGGCGCCGTGCAGGCCAAGGACTACACCACGGCCAAGGTCTCGGCTGCGACGTCCAGCGTCGTCGGCACCGTGTCGAGCGTCGCTGACTACACGACCACGCAGGTGGTCAACGTGTCGTCCTCGACCTACGGCAAGGTGCGCGACGCCAGCTTCTACGTCGCCAGCTACCTGCCAATCGTCGGACCCAAAATTCGGGCTTAAGGTGGGGAACCGACGGTAGGTCACCCTCACCGGTAACGAGCGAGTTACAATGCGCGCGCCGCTGTTCTCCGACCCGGTCCCTGTTGAAGCAAAGGAAGAAGAAGACGAAGATGTGACGAGAGTGTTTGGGAAGGAGAGCAGTCGCTGCGGGAACAGGACACAATGCGTATGTGGACGCCGAGCCTGGTGTGAGTGTGAGAGAGTGTGTGGAATCCGCTGCGGTCTGGCTGCTCGTCTTTGCTCGTCGCTCGTCTTCGGAGACGTGGTCTCAACGGAAATGACCTGCCTGGAGATGGCTGCGAGCGAGGCGGAGTGGCTGGAGCGCGGCCGCCGGCTCGTTTAGTTATTATTTTGATCTATTGCCCCATTTGGAAGGACCCCATGTCCACAGAGTCAAGCAGCAAGGGAAAATGAAAATCTTTTCTCCTGTTTTTGTTTTCGGAAAGGCGTTGGCGTTCAGGATTTCAAAAAAAGTCTTGGTGATGCAGATGACCACTGCTGCAACTGGTAGAACACGTCTAGCTCCATGGCGGCAGTGTCGACGTCTTCTTCTTGCCAGGAGCTGGTGGCTTCAGTTGCGATTTGCGCACCACCAGCGGTCGCAATCGAGCGTTTTCCCTGCTCTTGTCGCCTCGCTGGCGCTCTTGGTCACTTGCTGGTCGCCGATCAGTCTTCACTCGCACCTCATCCGTTGATTTTGACGTGATCAAGGGCTCTTTGATCACCAAAAAGTGCTGTTGGGGGCCAACGACGCTGCCTGGACGACAGATGCGGCACCAGGCGATGGCCTCGCGGGCTGAAAACCCGAGTGAACGCATGAGCCACGCGGCTGCATGCGTTCCTGTTCGTCCCAGTCCTGCAGCGCAATGAGCTGCCACAGCCCCTCCAATTGCCATTTCTCGCTCACAGATGCGCAAGAACTGAAGTAGGATAGCGTCGGTAGGCACACCGCCGTCTGGGTACTCGAGCTCCACCTTCTCATCCAGATTTGTTAGGTCGCCATTCACCAGCAATGTGGTGCATATTGTAGGCGTACATGTCGAATTCCGGCGTGGATAAATGCTCGACGGTCGTAGGTTGACTGCTCATTGAAACGCACGACACACGAGATGCCCAGTTGCGAAAGCGACTTTGCATACTCGTGGGCCAGCATGGTCTCAACGGGTTCGGGATTTCCGTAGCAGTAGACACGCTCGCGCTTGGCTCGAGGCCCTCGAAATGCAAGCAGCTTGCCGGGTATGATCCACGTCATATCACCATTCTCGAGTCGTGACAACCGCTCAAACTCGTCGACATTAAATCTGTCAGGAGACCAGACGCATGTTGTCACGGCCTGCGCTAGTTTTCCAGTCAAGTCAATGAAGGTGAGCTAGTTGGCAAACTCTCATCAATTCAACGTCCGACATCAACCAGACCTTGTGGACAGCTCGTGCGCAATCCAGCAGTGAAAGCTGGAAGCTGCAGACACTGAGTGCGGCATCACGAAAGCCATAAGGTGGTTTGAGCGTCCTGAACGGCACAAGTGCTTTCCCCGGGCTCAGACCATGTGCGATGACGAGGTACAACGCTAGCAATGTCATGCAGTTGGCACGATGGTGAGGGTGGTCGCTTGTGAAGACGATAACCATTCCCTCGCCAGAACCGGAGACGCGAGAAATACGACTGTCGATGTCGCGCACAAATCGCATTGTCTGCGCCAGGTTGAGAGGCCCGAAGTCGGCGAAGAAGCGAGAGTAGACTAGCTCCTCATCAATGCAAACGAGCTCATTGCTACTCACAGCTGCAGGCTCCTCTATGTGTACTGGTGATGAAGCCGACGCTGCTGGAAGTAGCGCGAAGTCGAGACATCCGGGAAGGATTGATACGCGGTCGATGAGAATCCTCTCGACTCGAGCTGCTTCTTGATTCACAAGCACTCGTGGCGCCATTTTCAGAATGAGAGGCACACGATTGACCAAGAAACGGCTACATGAACAGTAGTTTGGCTATCATCAAGGTAAAATTAGGCCGAGTGTCATCTCCGTCGTCAGCATAAAATTGGATAGACAGCATGACAAGCGAATGCCTCGAACTCAGGAGAAGAGAGCAGGCGCGGCGATCGCCACTGCAAGCCTCGATTGAGCTCAATAGTGCACTTGAAGCACTGAATGACCATGATCCGCAGCGGGTTTTGTCGGCATTAGTTCAAATGACACCTGAACGAATTGCAACAACATTTGACGATCCAAGACGAAAGGGAGAGCAAAATATCAAAACGGTAGATTTTGCTAGTCTCGAACTCGTAGAGCTCTTTCAACGCATCGCACGCGAATTTCAAGATCAAGAAGAAATCCAATGCACATTGTGTGGTGTGCTGGAAACCGCGTGCTCGGCGTCCCGCCGTTTCCAGCGGGAGGTTGGGCGACTTCATCTTTGGAGGGAGTTGGGATATATGAGACAGCTGCATCCGCTATCGCGCAGAATCTTGGTAGGATCTCTTCGAGTCATCGCTGCGATATTTCAAGACAGTGAATTGAACACCATAGAGTTTGCCAAGCCTTCCGACGCATTGACAATCTCAACCAGCGAACTACTCGTTGAGGAATTATTGCAAATGATCGCTCGATACGGCGATACTGTTGATCCCTGCAGTGAGAAATCAGGGCCAAGCCGACGAGACTTTGATATCGTAGTTGTTGCAATGCGAGTACTTGCAGCACTTCTGTCTTGTCCAACAAGCCCCTCAGGCCCGATATTGGTGCTCGCGAAAAAATATTCCAGACCAATTTTCGCCAGCATGAAAGCAAACTTAACTCTGTTTCAACGAGTTGACTACGTTGGGATAGATACAGGGGATCCCATGCTAACATGGCTGACGACATGCCGAGCTCTTGTGCACCTTCATTCTCCCACAGATACGCTCTCTCTGATGTTCAAGGCACCAGACACCGATCCATGGTACCAAGTAGTTGCTGTTGAGCACTGGGATCGTGCCAAGACAGCTTCCAGATATCCATATCCTCGCCGCCATAGGCGAGCACTGATACTGTATCTGGCGATCATGACGCATATATTTGCTCTTCCTCACACTCGTGACGACTCTGAGTGCCTCTCGATGTTGGAAATAGTGTTAAGCGATCACCAGGCAGCGCTGGGTGCCCTAAGTGGGCTCGTATCAAACTTTCATTCCCGAGTCGCTGCTGACAACTCCGAAGAAGATCTAACTATTCTTTTGCAATTGCTTCGGCTCGTTCATCTGTGGAGCGAGCGTCCTCACGGTGCGGAGCTGTTGAAAACTAATTCATATGCGATGGAGACTCTTGTACCGGTCTTTGTTGCCATTATCGATCGCACGATACAGCCACCCACTCGCGTACACGTGCCACCAAGCATACAGAATGAACAAATCAATTTGGCGGCGCTTTTGATTGTCCAGCGACTCGCGACTTCGCCACCAGGAGTCCCACTAAAGCTAAGAAAGTTGCTAGAACAGTCACTTCGACCTGGCACGAGTACTCTAGAACGCACAACATCTTTGGCTCGAGCTCGATCTATGCCGGTGCAGTCATCTACGCCAAATGCACTCAGTCCGATCAAAGCGCTGCATTCGTATGCCTGTAGTGACGGCTACGACGATGACCGGTCATTGGACGCCGTCATCAAGCGTGAGCTCGATAACACTGTTGCACTATTCGTGCAAAAAGAAAGCAACTCGAAAGCCAGGGGAGGCTTAACGAAGTCGAGCAGCTCGCTCACATTGCCAGTTCGACGAAGAGGAAGCAGCAACAGACTTCACCACAGTTTGAAGTCTAGCACCGTCGCGATTTACACAACACATTCGTAGCCATCGTGAACAATCAAGGTCGCATTGAGTTAAGAATACAGGCATTTGTGAGTGGTTTTCATGCTACCGTCGTGGCACGACTCGAATGCGCAAGTCGGAGTGAAGCGGGTCGTTGTACCTGCGCGAATGCACTTGGATCTCGCGCTCTGTCTGCCGACGCAGGAGCGGCACCACCAAAGCCAAGAATCCGTCTCGCACCTCGGGAGTCAGACGCGGCAGCTCAATCCCAAGCGGGAAGTCTTCTGGCAGCGGGCCGCGCGTGGTTGCCACCCGGGAGAACCACAGTCGCAGGTAGTGCAGCTTTTTTACGTTGCCCGTCCACGTGTGGAGCAAATACTGCACCTCGGGCGAGTCGAGGTCAAAGTGCGGCGTCGGATGGCGCACGAGCTCTTCTCGCCAGTCCAGGATCTCGGGGCTAGCAGTTGGCTCCTCCTCTTCGTTGTAGTCTGGCTGGTCCTTGACGCTTGACGCCACCGAGGCATCGATCGCCTCCATGTCTGCGGCGAGCTGGATCTCCTGGACGGCGTCGAGGTACTTTTCCCGGAGCGCGGCGAGCTCCAGGTCCTTGTCTTCTGCTGCAGCCGAAAGCGCTTGGATCTCCTCCTCCTGCTCTCTGATGACAGCCATGTGCTGCTCCTGCTCGACGGCGCGGTCCTTCTCGGCGTCCGACAGCTTGGCCTGGAGCTCGAGCACAAGCCTCCTCATGGCCTGGTCCACGCCCCCGTCGTCGCTCTCCAGGTCCGACGCGCCGCTGGCGTTACTATGAGCTGCAGCCTCGAGCGCGATCTGCAGCCGCTCGCAGTCGCGCAGCGCCGCCAGCTTCTCGGCGCGCAGGTGGCACATGGTCTCCTCGGCGTCCAGCAGCCTGCGCTCGAGCTGCGCGACCTTCTCCTCGGCGTTCTTGAGCTCCAGCGCCTCGAATCTCTCTCCTTCTCCGCGTCTCCAGCCCCCAAAGCCCGCGAATCGCTGCTCCTCCTGCTCTTGAACCGCTCGCTCCGGCCGACTCGCCGCCTTCTTCCCGCCTTCGTCCTCGCCTTCGTCCTCGTCGCTCGCCTGCTGCGCGTCACCAGACGCCGGCGCGTCATCAGAAGCCCCCAGGCGAGCCAGCGCCGCCCGCAGCCGCGCGTTCTCGGCCCGCGCGCGCCGCAGATCGCGCGCCATGCGCGGCGCGTCCACCAGCAGCTCCGTTCCCGTCATTCGATTCTCGTCCACTGCGGTCCACTATTGAATAATTCTATCCGTCCACCGCCGTCCACTATCGGCTAATAGTGGGCAGCGGTGGACGGACGACCTGGAACGGCAACTCGTGCAACCAGCGATGCGGATCGTGTCTATCGCGCTGGCATGCGCCGCTCTCTCTCACGACGGGGGCTTGGCCTGCTTGGCTGGGGTTACCCACTGCGGGCTGCCGGGCGCATAGCTGCGCGCTCTTGATGAGTGCTGCCGCAGCGGTGCGCGGTCCCGAGGCGCTCGATCATTCGCGGATTTGCGGCCTCGAGACCAAGCGACAGCCCCCGACCAGCCGAGATGGCGTTCCCGCGCAAGGAACAAGTGCCGGCGGAGCTGGAGAAGTTCCTGATCGCGCCGCTGACGCCCGACCAGACGCCCGCCGACAGCGTCGAGTTAGACACGAGCGCGCCGCTGCGCAAGCGCTTCGAGACCATGATCCTGCGCGTGCAGGACGAGATCTGCGCGGGTATTGAGGCCGTGGACGGCAAGAAGTTCCGCACCGACAAGTGGGAGCGGGAAGGGCACGGAGGCGGAGGACGCTCGCGCATCCTGCAGGACGGCAACGTGTTCGAGAAGGCCGGCGTGGGCGTGTCCATCATCGACGGCAAGCTCCCCCCCGCCGCCGCCAAGCAGATGACGGAGCGCGGCACCCAGCTCAAGGAGAACACTGAGTTGCCGTTCCAGGTCTGCGGCATCAGCCTCGTCATGCACCCGCGCAACCCGATGGCGCCGACGATCCACCTCAATTACCGCTTCTTCGAGGTGGAGACCGGATACACCGACGAGAACGGCGAGCCCAAGAAGATCGGCTGGTTCGGCGGCGGCGCCGACCTGACGCCCAGCTACCTCTTCGAGGAGGACGCGCGCCACTTCCACGCTGTGTACAAGGCCCAGCTGGACAAGCGCGACCCGGAGCTGTACCCCAAGATGAAGAAGGCCTGCGACGAGTACTTCTACATTGCTCACCGCAAGGAGCACCGTGGCATCGGCGGCTTCATCTACGACGATTGGACGGATGTGTGCGAAGAGACCTTCCAGATGATCCGCAACTGCGCCAACTCGATGCTCGACTCGTACGTGCCGATCCTCAAGCGCCGCATCAACATGCCGTTCACCGAGGAGCAGAAGGAGTGGCAGCAGATTCGTCGCGGCCGCTACGTTGAGTTCAACATCATGATCGACCGTGGCACCAAGTTTGGCCTACTGACACCAGGCTCCCGCGTTGAGTCGATCCTCATGTCGCTGCCGCTGACGGCGCGCTGGGAGTACATGCACTCGCCGGAGAAGGGCTCGTGGGAGGACAAGACGCTCGAGGCTCTCAAGAACCCCGTCGACTGGCTCAGCACTCCATGACCGGTGCGTCGTTCGGTCTCCAGGCCTCTGTAGAAATCGTCGAGTGGGAAGTCTGCATTGCTAGCAAAGATATATGTGTCAACAAGTTGCGTGTGATTGATGAAGTGTTTGAAGCGTTCTGGCTGCCGTTGGCACACGTCACAGATGGCTACACTGTTGACGCATTGTTTATCCAAGTCAAGCGTAGTCAAGTTGAAGCTCGCGCGGACAAAGCAGATTTCTACTGTACAACAACAGGCAAGCGCAGCCACCGCTGCAAACGACCACAGAGTGCATTCAGCGCTGTCCAAAGCCCGCTATATCGCTGGCAAATGTGTATGTGGGCAGCAGCGAGCGCGTGCCAAATCCGGCAACCTCGTCACAGCGCCGCGTACCCCCACCGTAACCTCCGCAAAGTTCGCCCTCTCCACGCACCTACCGCCCCACATGGATTCGCGCAAAGTTCGCCTTTACGCCAGCTGTCACCCCGCGATCCAACCGCCAAATATCTCGCAAATCGTATACTCTGTGAGCATGGCACCCCTCCCCTCGCTGCATAAACGCCGCGTGGTGAGCCTGAGCCTTGCCAGCATCGCCGACACCTGCCAATCCCCGATTTGCCGCCTTCCGAAGGTCGGCTCTTCTCCTTCCTCGCCTTCCCTCGCCTTCCCAGATCTCCATGCGGCACCTGCGCGCGCTGGCCCGGCCGGCTTCGCGCGTCTGGCTGGCGGCCGTGGCGGCGCCCGCGGCCATCGGCGCGGCGTTCCTGGCGAGCGAGCAGCGCGCGAGCGAGAGCCGCGCCAAGGCGACGGGCGGCGTGATCCCGGCGGAGCAGTTCCTGATCGCGCCGCTGTCGGCCGACCAGACGCCCAAGGACAGCGTTGAGTTAGACGCCAGCGCGCCGATGCCCAAGCGCTTCGAGGCCATGATCCTGCGTGTGCAGGACGAGATCTGCGCGGGTATTGAGGCTGTGGACGGCAAGAAGTTCCGCACCGACACGTGGGAGCGCGAGGGCCACGGAGGAGGAGGACGCACGCGCATCCTGCAGGAGGGCAACGTGTTCGAGAAGGCCGGCGTCGGTGTCTCCATCATCCACGGCGTGCTCCCGCCCGCCGCCGTCAAGCAGATGACGGCGCGCGGCAAGGACCTCAAGGAGGGCGAGGCGCTGCCCTTCTACGCGTGCGGCATCAGCCTCGTCATGCACCCGCGCAACCCGATGGCGCCGACGATCCACCTCAACTACCGTTACTTCGAGGTGGAGACGGGCTACCTGGACGAGCAGGGCCAGCCCAAGAAGCTCGGCTGGTTCGGCGGCGGCGCCGACCTGACGCCCAGCTACCTGTTTGAAGAGGACGCGCGCCACTTCCACGCTGTATACAAGCTCCAGCTCGACAAGCGCGACCCGAGCTTCTACCCCAAGATGAAGAAGACCTGCGACGAGTACTTCTACATCCCGCACCGGAAGGAGGGCCGCGGCATCGGCGGCTTCTTCTACGACGACCTCGTCGACACGTCCGAGGAGACGTTCCAGATGGTGCGCAACTGCGCCAACTCGATGCTCGACTCGTACGTGCCGATCCTCAAGCGCCGCATCGACATGCCGTTCACCCAAGCGCAGAAGGAGTGGCAGCAGCTGCGCCGCGGCCGCTACGTCGAGTTTAACGTCATGATCGACCGCGGCACCAAGTTCGGGCTGCTAACACCCGGCTCGCGCATCGAGTCGATCCTCATGTCGCTGCCGCTGACGGCGCGCTGGGAGTACATGCACACGCCGGTCAAGGGTTCGTGGGAGGACAAGACGCTCGAGGTGCTCAAGAACCCCGTCGACTGGCTGAACGTGCCCGAGGTGGACCTTGGCGCTCTCAGCACGGCTGAGCTCATCGAGGAGATCGCCCGGCGGAGCAGCGACCAGTAAGCTTTAGACTTCTTGCTGACTGGCGCTGCCGGATGGGGGCAGCGAGAAGTGCAGACAGACAGCCCTGACCGAGGTCCGAGCCGTGCATGTGTGTCAAAAGTGTCATGGATATTCACTCAAAAATGAACGGCAAGAAGCCTCCTCTATTGCGCCTAGTACTCGTACTCGCACTCGAGCAGCGGATCACCCTTGGCGCTCGTCTGGCGGGTGGCGTGGCCCAGCTTGATAGTCACGGGCTTCTTCTCGACGGCAGCAATACGTGCAGCCTCGGCCACGACCGTCGCCATGCGCGAGGCGTTCCAGTGCACCTTGGGGGCCTTCTCGACGCCGCTGATGACGTTGACGAAGCTGTTGAGCTCGCGCGTGTAGGCGTCACGGAAGCGGTCGGGGAACGAGTAGGAGAGCACGTCAGTGGCGATGCCAGCGTCCGTGGCCGTCACGAGCGCCGTGCGGCGAGGGTTGTCGACCTGCAGCATGCCGCGCTCGCCCGAGACCTCGACGCGTTGGTCGTAGCCGTAGGCGGCGCTGCGGCTGAGGTCCATGGTGCAGACGACGCCCGTGTTTGGGAACTCGAGCCAGACGCTGGCCTTGTCCATGACGCCGACGTCTCGCAGCTCGGGCGAGAGGCTGGTGCCGAACGCGTACACCTTGGTCGGGTACTCGCCCACGAGGTCGCACACGTAGTCGATGTCGTGCACGGCGAGGTCGTGGAACGGGTCTCCGCCGGTCTTGAGGAACTCGATGGGTGGGCACGGGTGGTCTCGGAAGACCGTGTGGATGGACTGGAGCTTGCCGAGCCGCTGCTGGTCCACCACAGCCTCCCTCAGTGCCTGGTAGCTCGGGTCAAACCGCCGCTGGAAGGAGCAGAAGAGGTGCACGTCCCGCTCGCGGCACTCGCCGTACGCGGCGTCGATCTCGGCCAGCGTCCCGCCCACGGGCTTCTCGACACCGATGGCCTTGAGCGACGCGCCTGCGTGCGTCAGGCAGTCGCGCACCAGCTGCAGGTGCGTCGGCGTGGGCGTCGCCAGCCACGCGCCGTGGATCTCGGCGCCGCAGCCGGCGGCCGCGGCCTCCACCGAGTCGAAGACGCGCGCGCCGTACTGCGCCTCGACCTCCCGGCGGCCGTCGGCGCCCAGCGACGAGTCGACCACGGCCGCGATGCGCACCTTCGGGTGCGTTAGCAGGTCGCCCAGGCGGATGCGCCCCATGCGGCCCGTGCCCACGAGCGCCACGTTCAGCCGCGCGTCGCTGGCGGTCGAGAGCGCACGGCGGGGCTGCGAGGCGCGCAGGCGGAGCGAGGAGCGGCGGAGCATCGTCTGTCGGCTTGGAGGCAGGAGCGGAAGTGAGGTGGTCGACTCGCTAGTGACGGATTTTGGATCGGTACTGTCAGTGGTGACAGGAGCTGCTTGGGGGTGACGCCCCGACTCGGGTATACGGGGGTTTGTATGGGACGGACGGAGGACCCGACCACCTCAGCTTCAATCACGGGGAGCAGGCGACATGGGGGCAGAGCAGAGGCCGCGGGCTCCGTCATCCGCGATCACCTGGTGTTAAAGCGACTGCAACTGAGCGCCTTGCTGTTTAGTGGGAGCGTTGCGTCATGCCGCGGTTCAAGCAGATCGGCGAAGGCAATCACGCATGAGTGACTTGCCGACTTGATGATCGGCACACGTCGCAGAAAGACCAGGTTGACCGGAAGTTAGCTGTGATCCATGCACCATGCAGCGAGCAAGAACACGGCTTCGACTGCAGCAACAGCATCCGCTCTCCTTCTCACCTTACCACCTCATTGCTACGCGAGCACATTGCAACCACAATGAGCGCGCATATGTAGTGCTCTGACCATGTTGTCGATATTTTTCGTGGCGTCGACTGAACCAACTCCTCAAATCCCACACTACACTGACAGCCCAGCCTGTACTTCCTTGACCCGTGTGGCCTGTTCATCCTTCACCTGCGTCACCTCACTCCCCACCGATCCCCCACTCACCAAGCACAATCGCCTCAGTCGCCGTTGATTACCCGTTGAAGTCCCCCCACACGTCGCAGACTACACGGGGTACACACTTCTGCCGTGCATTAACTTTCGACGCCACCTTCACTTCCACCAATATCGGCCGAATGATGCTGCGGTCGCTGGGCTCTCGGCCGCTTCGGCCGCTTCGGCTGCGCCAGCTGGCCGCGCGAGGCTTCGCGGCCCCCAGCGAGGGAAGCAACGCCGGCGGCGGCGTGCCTGGCGACTTTGTGTGCCACCTCAAGGGCGCGGGCGTGACGATCGCGGGCGGCAAGAAGCTCTTCGCCAACGTCAGCCTCGGCTTCCTGCGCGGCGCCAAGATCGGCGTGCTGGGGCCCAACGGTAGCGGCAAGTCGACGCTGCTCAAGGTCGTCGCGGGCGTTCGATCCGACTTCGACGGCGAGCGCTGGGTCAAGCCCGGCGTCAAGGTCGGCTACCTGCCGCAGGAGCCCGTGCTGGACCCGGCCAAGACCGTCCTGCAGAACATCATGGACGGGCTCGCCGAGAGCCAGGCGCTGCTCGCGCGCTTCGACGAGGTCTCCATGGCCATGGGCGAGCCCGACGCCGACTTCGACAAGCTGCTCGAGGAGCAGGCCGAGCTGCAGGACAAGATCGAGCACTTGGGATGCTGGGACCTCGGGCACAAGGTCGACAAGGCCATGGCTGCGCTGCGCGTCCCGCCCGGAGACGCGGACGTGACCGTACTCTCGGGAGGAGAGAGACGCCGCGTTGCGCTCTGCCGGCTGCTGCTGGAGGAGCCCGACATGCTGTTGCTCGACGAGCCGACCAACCACCTGGACGCCGAGTCGGTCGCATGGCTCGAGCAGTTCCTGCAGGCGTACCGAGGCACGGTGCTCTCGATCACACACGATCGCTACTTCCTTGACAACGTCGCTGGATGGGTGCTCGAGCTCGACCGAGGAGAGACGTACGCGTACGAGGGTAACTACTCCAAGTGGCTGTCGCAGCGCCGCGCTCGCCTCAACATGCAGAGCAAGTCGGATGCCATCCGCGCCAAGCAGATATCGAACGAGCTCGAGTGGTCGCGTACGCACACAGGCAGCAAGAAGGCCAGTAAGGCTCGTCTCAAGAAGCTCGAGGAGCTGGAGCGCTCCGGTGCTCGTGCGTCCTCGCGCGTTGAGGACGGACAGATCGCGATCCCTGACGGTCCTCGTCTCGGCGACAAGGTCATCAACATCAAAAACCTGAGCAAGAAGTTGGATGATGGCCGCGTGCTGTTTGAAAACTTGTCATTCGAAGTGCCGCCGCATGCGATTGTTGGCATTGTTGGTGGCAATGGTACCGGTAAGAGTACGCTTTTCAAGATTATCGCTGGGCAAGAGGAGCCGGATGCTGGCAGCGTGGAGCTCGGGAAGACGGTGAGCCTGGGATTCGTGAGCCAGTCTCGCGAGGAGCTGCAGTCGCGCCGCACGGTGTACGAGGAGATTTCTGGCGACAACGAGTTCGTCGAAGTCGGCAACGACCGCATCAACACACGCGCATACATTGCGAGTTTCAATCTTCGTGGGCCGATGCAAGAGAAGCGTGTAGCCAGTCTCAGCGGTGGCGAGCGCAACCGCGTGCACCTCGCCAAGATGTTGCTAGGTGGGCACAACGTGATCATGCTGGATGAACCGACAAACGACCTGGACGTCGACACGCTTCGCTCCCTGGAGGCAGCGCTAGCTGATTTCAACGGCGTGTCGATGGTGATCTCGCACGACCGATGGTTCCTGGACCGCATCTGCACGCACATCCTCGCGTACGAGGACAACGGGCGCGTCACGTTCTTCGACGGCAACTACACGGAGTACGAGAAGGACCGCAAGACGGTCGTCAAGAAGCAGTAGGTGAGCTCGAGCTGTCGGAGCTTGATATCGAACCCACCGGACCAGATTCGCAGGTATGGGATTGTGCGGCTTGACGTCGGATCGGACCGGTCCGAGGGTGAGTTGCATGGCCCACGCTGCGCAGTGTTGTACCAGCGTATCATAGCGACGCGACTCCACGACACCTCGACCATGTCTTTCGATAATCCTTGGCGATTGATTGCAATTTCGGCTCCTGCACTTCTCGAGTCAAGCGAGAGTCGAGAGAAACCCAACAACAGTGCTAGATGTATTATAAAGCCATCCATGCCATGTTCTCTCGTGCCGTTCGCGTATCGTTCCCATTCTCTCAAGGTGATGATCATTTTGAAACGGCACGCATCAAAAATTTTCACGGTATTGTTGAGCTCATATAATTGTACTGAAAAGTTACTCCAATACTATAAAGGAAAATTGTATTGAGAAAATGTTAGATATGAGCGGCGCCCATGATCTCAAGAAAACCCGAAAGATCGCTTCGTGGCGGGATCACTGACTAGACCGGTCATTACTCGCGCCCCGTTTGCATCGTCAATTCGAGTCACCGCGTCGAAGCTTAGGGCGGACGGACGCGTGGGGTGAGGCGGTCGGTTGGTCGGCGAGGAAGAAATAAATCCACCGGCCCAGGATGCGCCGCCATGGCAGAGGCGGCGACGGTGTTGTTTTCCTTGTCTCGCGTGGCGTCAAGTGCTGAACTCTGCAGATTGCTGGCCTGTCTGGCGTCCCTAGATGGCAGGGATGCGCTCGCAAGTGTGCTTTTGTATGGGAATCTGCTTACACCACAGGCTTGGAGCTGCTTGCCAGCTCGCGTCAAGAGTTCAGTCTTCACACGACGCTGCGATCAGTCGATTTCTAGTCGCTCAATGAGCCCTTGATATATCATGGAAATCATCTCGCACCGGTGCAACCGGTGCAACAGGCCAAGTGGCTGTGACTGGACTTCGAAGTACATGGCACCTCCTCTGCCCGCCCCGATGCAACTCGGGAAAACCAGTGAGGTGAACGATACCGAACCAGATATACGATGAATTCCTACCGTAGGGCTCGACGCGGTTGATTCTGATCGACGAAGGCACTGGCGTGCTTGTCCTTGCGGTCGAGCCCTTCACGCTGGAGCCAGCGATTTCCTTCCGCCCATGAGCGCTGATGGGCGTGACTGGCGCTCCGCTAAGTCCAAGGCACGAATTCCGCGGCAAGCTGAAAGAGCCGCAACTTGAAGCGTTTTCCATGCGATTCTGCGCAGCTTAGATGCGTTAAACGGAGGTCGAACAGCTTTAAAAAGCGCGATACACTCGCGCAAAACGTACCTGCACTGTGCCAGCGATCACCGCAGCTGAGCTGCGATGCAATTTTAGCCACCTTGCTTCACTGTTGCAACATAAGAATAATTTGATATAGTGGTGAAAAACCACTCAAGTGGCGCTTTTACAGTACAAGCACTGTGGCAGCCACGACTGCAGCGCGGCGAACATGACGAATTCCTGAACAGCACAATCGCGCCTTATTTATAGGCACGTGGTTCATCAAGAGCTGATGCAACCCCTACGAACTGCACGAACGCTTTGCCATCGAGCTCATGAGTGTGAGCATAAAGTGTCAGATAGACTGGAAGTGTGTTTGCATTTTAGCCAGTGGAAGTGATTTCATGTACAACGCATCCAGAATGACACAACATCTATAATCTCGACAATATCACATCCGCCTCGCCAACCGCGTCAGCTCAACGACTTGATCTAACGATTTGCACGCCTCGTCATGAATGTCAACACGTCTGTGAAGTGTTGCTGGCAGCACAACGATCACGAGAAAACGCCATACCAGGCGCTTCATGTTGCATGGCATTTTCACTAATTTTAGGCTCGCTTCATCTCAAAATACGCGGCTGAGCATCGTATCTTTTGACCTCCATGGGGATATTTCCAGCCAACACGCCGGACAATTTTTGAGGGCGGATCGCATGGCCATCTCTCCAAGTGACTCGAGTTTTGCTACCAACACGAGAAGATGCGACTTCAAGGCACCTTACCGCCGGTTTTGCTTATTTTTTTCGATTCTCGGATGCGAAGCCGTTTTGTCCTTGAGTCGGTATTTCCGATCACCTCTCGTGCAACTTGTGCCCGTTTCATGGGCGAGGACCTTACCGTGCACTGCACACTGGAGATGCTGCCTGCCTGCACTTGTTCGTCTGTCTGTGCAGCCCAGCCCAGTCCTCGCACGTATTCCTTTGCTACAGTACACTTATAGGCTTGCATGGGTTTCGCATGCCGCTTTTGGACTGAACTGACGAGCTCCTACAAGTGCTCCACCCGCGTATTGTTTGAAGCGACTCACTGCGTCTCTCGCCCTGTTCACTTGTCAAAAGACATCCTCAGAGACACGACCACTTACTTCTCTGCTGAGGTTGAGGCGCCCCGAGCATCTGTTGAGGCAGCACCTGAGCCAGCACCAGTCGTAGCTCACACGATCGATCTTCTCAACTCATCAGCAACCCAGCAGTTCAACATGTTGACGTCGACTGAGGTGTCGTTGGAGGTCGCGGCCTTCACCAAGCTGCTGCAGGCCAACCGCGAGTGCCCGCTGCTATTAGGTGAGCATTGCTTGTCTACATGTATCTGTGTGTGTCATCTGCGTGTACTATTCGCGATGGACGAGCACAAATCCACTCTTGTGGTCGTGCAAGGCCGTGGCGGGTTGTCGTTGTTCATCGGTCCGCCCGCCCGTGCCACTGCCAGAGCTGCTCGCTGCATACGGATTGCATGTCAAACCGATCTCCAGCCAGCCCACGAGTGGACAGAGCTGACTGTACAGTGGTCATGGCATCATGGCCAGCTCGGTCTCCGCCATGCGGCAGGCAGCACGTGATGCCACCGGCTGGAGAGGGGCTGCAGGGGATCTCACATCTGATACCTGCTGGGCTCAATGGGTTTGATATATGACATGCGATTTGCGTACTGCGGCTTGAGCCTAGATGCAGCCATGGGGGCCGTCACGGTACTCCATGAGCTCTCTCTGCTTGCCACGGCTTTGGAGCCGCCTGGCAACTTGGGACCCACTTTCATGTGTATAGTTGGGCTCCATTCCGTGACTGACTGAGGCTGTGCTCCAGGCAAGATCGGCTCCTTCCCAGTCAACACTTCCATGGGCACAGCCAAGAGACCAGTCTCACTCACTCTGCCTGCCAAGATGGCCAAGACGAGCAGCTCGGGCCGCCCGGGGGCTCGACGATGCGGATTCCCTGAATGCGGCAAGACTGCCAAGCCCGGAGGCTTCTGCATCTCTCATGGCGGCGGAAAGAAATGTGCCGTCGAGGGCTGCACGACCAGCGTCGTGAGTCGAGGATTCTGCGTCGCCCACGGCGGCGGCAAACGCTGCCAACACCCGGAGTGCTCGAAAAGCGCCCAGACCGGAGGTTTCTGCTGGATCCACGGAGGAGGCAAGAAGTGTGGCTTTGAGGGCTGCACCAAGCGAGCCCAGAGCGGCGGTGCCTGCATCTCGCACGGTGGGTTCATCTTTCGTCGTTCACCTTCGCACATGTCAGAAATGACGGGCGGCTGGGAAAAAGTTCCGAGTGACTGACAAACATGGGTTTCTTCATGGTGATAACAGGCGGGGGTAAGCGGTGCCGCATCGACGGGTGCAACAAGGTCGTTCAGTATGAGGGACTTTGCGTCAGCCACGGAGGCTACCGACGATGCTTGTCAATCAACTGCTCCAGGAAGGCTCTCGCCAACAGCTACTGCCAACTCCACGGAGGAAACTCGCACTGCGTCGTGCCCAACTGCCGGAAGAAAGCTGTGCGTGGCGGTACCTGCGGTGCCCACAAGCTCATGGCTTCACTTTCAGCTCAACAGCAGCACCTGCTCAACCAGCATCAGCAGCAGTCGAGCGATGAAGAAGAGGCCTCAAGAAACCCTGTTCTAGTCAGCGTGTCGACGCCAGTGATTCTCAGCCACGCCAAACCCAACCACCACTCGCCTCCCACGCCAGGCATGGTTCAGCAGAAGACGATTGAACTCCGAGCTGCAGCCGACGCTTTCATCGCAGCAGCCGAGGTCGTGGCTCGTCGGCCTAGCATCACGGCGAGCTCTCCCACTCAGTCGTTTTCGGAGTCACCCAGACCTCAGAGAATGGCACATGCAGCTACAAGTATCGTTCCTCCACTCCACCACTCGGTTCCTACAACAATCAGCCCGACCATGTCACTGCAAGGCCGGTTTTCCCAAATCGCCAGGATTACCTCACCACTGGCGTTCACTCCTCCTCCGACCAATGACTCAGTCGTATCAGCTGCAGTCTCGCTTTCTCAGCTAAAGCCCAACGCACTGCCAGGCATTGCGTCGCTCCAGCGAGGAATTCGTGACACCCGGTATTCATCACCTCCGCGAGAGCCAACTTGGACAGCTGGTTCATCGTTCCAATATGCCCCGCAGTCACACTCGCCGCCATCGCTCGGGCTTATGCCTGGAGGATCGATTGGCCAGCACCGATGCATTGTCGGTGATTGTGGCCGCTTCGCAAAGCGCGACGGCCTGTGTCTGCTGCATGGCCCGCAGTGAAGGCTTTTCACAACCAAGATAGGGTAGACTCCATGTATCTACTGTAAATACCTAGTCCGATAGCAACGTACAAGCAAACCCAACGAAAGCAGAAAGCAATAGACAACCATCCGATAAACACGCACCCACAACAACTACATAGGAGTGCCGTTCACATCATGGTGATGTATGAGGTCTTTGGTGTTTGCTTTTGCGATTACCCTCTGCCAGAGGCTGTGGCACCTGTCGGACTCACCAGACCAAATGACACCTGCGAGTTCAGGGCGGAGGAGCGTCGCTGTTTCCACCGGACGTAATCAAACTCGGCTGCTCCTTGCAGAAGTACAAGCTCGTCATCGCTGGATCTACGCCCCACACGATATATGACGCGAAGGAACCACACGACCAACGTCACCAGCCGACCAAGTAGCAGAGACGACGTGTAGAATGCCAAATCTTGAGACTCTCGCACATGAACTCTCCAGATGACTCCGTCGTGCAGCTGCCATTTGCCCCTCCACATGTGTTCAATGGTCCACGCCACCATTCCCACGATCGCGAGGGCAATGACCGGCAACGTGTACCACACTTTGAAAAGCAAGCGAGCTTTCACGACTGGAGTCAACGCGTCCACTGTCAGAACAAGGTGCAACCACATCCACCACGCTAGTGCACTCATAACCTTGGTCTTCTCCCAAGAAAATCCGTCGCAAAGACATACGAGCGCGATTGAAATCTGGACGGATAGGAAAATGAAATTGAAGCTTGTGGTAAGCTGCTTGAGCAATTGTTGTTGGTAACACGCCACCATCACGACAGAATAACTGAGAGTTGACGAAAACCCGGCGACGACCAGCAGATGAGGAGGATATGACTGAAGGAGAGTGACGGTGTTTGTGGCCACCCCAAATGTTCCCAAAACTAAAAGCAGTCTTGCAGTGGTCGAATTTCGGTAATTTGAGCTCATACGAAGCATGCTGCCTGCTAGATGCGGAAAAACCGTGGTTGCCGAATCAAAGAGTGTCTTGTTTTCCACGGGTGTGAGCTGCAAATGATCTGTTGAAGAACCAGTGGACAAAATGGTGCTGATATTCGAGTCGCTTTCACCCAATGCCAGCATTTGGATTCTCGGAGCGACTATCATGACACTTGTTTGCTCGCTCTCAGCGACATCTTGCCACCGCAATACACACCGAAAGTGCACCGACCGCATTCCTGTCATGGATTGGTGCTCGTGATGACCGCTTAGACTTTTCTTCTTGTGTCGTCGCTTTTTCGTTTTCATGTGCGTCGCAATATACACGAGTCGTAGGAAAAACATCCCAAGTGTGGTCATGGAATTGATGAGAACATCCTGAGTCGTGACGGCATAGATGGGTGTAACTATAAGCTTGTGGTAGTTTGTGTCTTGGATAGTGTCGAGAGATACTCCGGCAATGAGAGAGAAAATGAAGAGAGCGATGATGCTTGTACCAATGACAAACAGCCGATGACTCATGATTTGGGATGTCTCGATAAGCAACGCGTTTGAGAACTCAAGCCACATAATAGGAATGATTACAATGTGCATTCCGTCAAAGGACAGCCCAAGTACCACAAGCCACACGGTGAGCATAACATATTGGAACCAGAGCTCAAAGTAGCCCAAAAGTACTCGGACAAAGTGGCTTCGCAGTCCAAGAAACACGTGGACTATGAGCGGGATCTGCAGCGGAACAGAAAGCAAGAGAAATATATGCCCGATGTCGCCTGCGATGAAGAAAGAAGCTGCGCGAAGCGCGAAGCCGATGCAGTAGGCAGGGGCCATAAGAAAGGATGCCCGCCGTATTACATTGTTGTAGCACGTGATAGCGAATGGAGTTAGCAGTGCGTGCTTCAAGGTCGGCTTCGGGTCAAATGCAGGTAGCGGCCGGCTCGGCACTAAGCAATACACTATCGACGTCGCATTCGCCGGAGAAGTTGTGTGAAGCGGGCGCACAGCGGAAGTCCGCATCGCCTTCCTGTGGTCTTGTCAATTCGACCGAGTCCGTCTCAAATAGTGTGTACTGTGGTGGCTTGACAGTGATCAGCTAAATTGAGCAAGCCAGTTGTCGGCCAGATCGACACCCGAGTAATCGATACTAAAGTCGGGCCTTGGACCTGTCCAACATGCTTGCATTTGGTGTTGATGTGAAGCTGGCTAAATGTGCCCGTGGAACTGTCGAGTGCTCTTGTTGCAGACATCTTTCTTGCTATAGGTCGGACCCTACCGTAGGGTCCTCCCACCCATCCACCCGCAAAAACTATAGGTCCACCCGCGTGCGTGGCAGCTATCTTGGCTGGTTGGCTACGATCGGTCGGCGGTCATGGCAGACCTGGACGAGTGGGTGCGGCTCAAGGTGGCGCGGCTGCAGCTGGACGCGGACGTGTACGTCGAGTACGGCTTGGGGATCCTCAATGACGACGACTCGGAGCTGGCGGAGCGCGTGGCGAGCGTGGCGAGCGTCTTCTCGGGCGCCGCCGACGGCCTCGTGAGCGACGCCGAGCTGGCCGAGGCGCTGGACGAGCGCACGATGCTGAAGGACGTGGAGCGGCTGCTAGCTGCTGCAAATGCCCAGCAGGAGGCCCAGGAGGCTCAGAGACGCGCCGAACAGGAGCAGCGCGAGCTGGAGGCGCGCGAGAAGCAGCGCAAGGAGGCCGAGGCCGCGGTCGACGCCGAGAAGCAGAAGGCGCTGGCGAGGGCCAACATGTCGCGCGAGGAGCTCGCGGCCAGGGAGAAGCTCATCAGCGAATACGGCTTCAGCGTCATCTCCGAGTATGACGAGGACGGGAACCTGGTCAAGGTGGACGACAAGGAGAAGAAGGCGGCGGCCGCAGCCGACAGCGCCATGGCCACCAACACCAACAAGCAGCGCGTGCAGCAGGCGCAGAGCGCCATGCGCGACAAGCTCAAAAAGGAGCACGAGAAGAAGGTCGCGCGAGAGAAGGACCTGCTCGAGAAGGACAAGGCGCGCAAGGACAAGGCCAAGAAGCGCACGCAGAAGCGTGAGAAGCAGCGCGGCGCAGGCTAGAGCCTCCCAGGGCCTGGGCCAAGCTGCGTCTGCCCCGAACTACAGTAGTCGTGCCCTCACTGCCGGACGCTGATTCAACCCCGCGTGTGGCAGACAATACACAGCGGTGCGCGATGCTCATGCGGATGGCAGCGGTGCGAGCTGTGCAGTACATATCTAAAGCTTACAATGCATGGCGTGTTGATGTCCTCGAGCGTACAGTGAGCCGACGTGTTGATGCCCGACATCTCCTTGGCTGTGCTTGCCGAGACAGAAGCAGGCCGTGCAAACCCGAGCAGTGTCCGTAGCAGGAGCAATGTTGATGCCCAGTGTCTCCTTCATGTGATTGCCTGGGGGAGCCATGCTATGCCATACCTAAATCACCAAGACGTTCGTTGCTGGAACGATGCTAACGGAGCTAACGTCGTTGGACGCCAGCGATGGAGCTGCGAGCTGATCGAACATTGATGCAGGCGTACAACGTATGATGCGTTGCTGTCCTCGATAAACAGCATCAACAGTGTTGATGCTCGACAACACCTTGACGTGATTGTCAGCACAGGCGGGACAGCGAATGAATCCCGGGGTTTAGCGAGCAGTTGAACTCGCCGTCGCCTGTGCTTAGCGCCGCAGCGAGCTCCATCACTATCCAAGCTGAAGCAGGCTCCACGCGACATGCAACACCAGAGTTCGTATCCCGAGGGGTAGCGAAGGCAATGAATCCTCGACCAGGTGCAGCACTGGGGCGCGGATGTCACGACCGTAGCATCCAGGAGACCAGGACTCCCCGAGGCGAACCACCGAGGCTCCGAGGCAGGTCAGCGAAGGTGTGACACACGTGCAGGATCCCTCGCGGCTCTCGCCAGACGCAGTTCTCCATCGGGTTGTTGATTAGTACGGCGAGGTCCGCTAGACGCGCTTTGCTAGCCATCAACGCCTTGCCACGCAGCGCCTTGCATCGCCACCTCATTTCCCATTTTGCACAGATACAGTCGCCATGCCGCCGCAGTATAGTGAGACCGACGTCAAGACACCCACGAGCTCCGAGTATCATGAGTCACTGCACCTCGAAGCCGGCGCGACAGCCGACACCAAGGACGACAAGGAGCTGGCTGAAGCCGGCAAGAAGCCGCTCAAGAAGTTCCTCTGGTGGCGCGTGACCAAGCTGCAGCGCGTGCTCTACATCGTGGGCATTGCGCTCGTCCTGCTCGTGGTCTTCCTGTTGATCTTCTGGTATGTCATCCTCAAGGCCATCATCCAGCACAACGCCGACAAGGTCAAGCTGGGACTCAACTACGTGGACGTTACCAATATCACCGACAGTGGCGTCTTCGGCGTCGAGCTCAGCATCAACCTGCAGTATGACGTGAGCCTGCATGCGAGCACCGATCCTACTACTGCGTCCATGATCTACAACGACCAGGAGATCGGCACGTTCGAGTTCCCAGGACTCGACTTCGCCAAGGGCGAGCAGAACTACAACCTGACGCTCTCCAACTACCTGACGATCACGAACCAGGACGCTTTCGACGCCATGGCCGCCGACGTGATCGCCTCCGAGAACGTGACGGTCGGTGGCTCAGCGACCATCAAGATGCACTTCCTCGGTCTATCGTACGGCGGCCTGACGTTCGAGCGCGAGCTGACAATCTCGGGGCTCAACAACTTCCAGGACCCGCAGCCGGCGATCGAGTCCATTGACTTCTGGGGCTGCGAGGGTGACGAGTACTCGATGGATATCAACGTGACGGTCGACAACGTGGCGTCCATGGGCGTGGCCGACATCGGCCTGCTCAACATGAGCCTGTACTACGGCGGCAGCTACCTGGGCTACGCCATGTCGCTGACCGACCACCTGGCCGTGCCGCGAGGCGACAGCGTGCAGCAGTTCCGCGCTGTCATCCCGTCGGACTCGTCGGCCTTCACCAACATGATATACGGCTTCCTCGCGGGCGACGCGCAGTTCTACATTACGGGCGACAACGAGTACGCCACGACCTACGAGATCTTGCGGCCGATCCTCGAGCTCGTCAACATGAGCATCCAGGCCGACGACGCACTGCAGCACCTCCACCTCAACACCTCCTGCAACCTCACCGCCCTCTTTGCCTAGGTCTCCAATCGTAATCGTAATTCCCACACTGAACAAGTTGAGTTTATCCATGATAGCATGATATACGCTGCAACGACCATGTCAACTTGACCGCGTTGCAGTCGTTAGAGATTTTCATCACCCGTAGCCAAATAATGGCTATCTAATCTCTAAAATGACTCTAAAGATTCCAATACAAAATAACAGGGAGGCTCCCTGGATAGGGCTAATGGAGACCAAGAGGCATGCGCCGCGCTCGCGAGCGTCTCCGGCAGCTCCTGGAGCACTAGCTGCGCCGTCCGGGGGCTCGTCAGGCCCGCAGTTCGCGTCGCTCGTACGGCTGGCGCTCGCGTCCGTCGGTGTGCGCTACGTGTCGGTGGAATTGCTGCGCAAGGCCAAGCGGAACTCCACGACTCAAGTCGGTAATTGCGCTGCTGGAGCCCAGATATGAATTTTGGAGAGGGCTCTGACGGTGGAAATGCCCAGCGGGAGCGCTTTTTGCTGTGGAAAATGCTGCACGACCTCGTGCTGCTCGAGCTCGCGGACTTTGCCGTCGACTTTGAAGAAATGGAGCGCCTCAACGAACTCGACAAGCTCGAAGCCGAGCTGAGTGACTCCAACGAGCACCGTATGCTGAGTTGCAGACTGCTATTTCATGGGCTAAGAGGCTCATAGTGATGCAATGATGAGATAGGTGTCTGGGTGGAGCTTGCGCAGTACTACTTGTATGAGTGGGGATTCCTCTGTCGAGAGTTCTTTGAGCCCGAGCCGCCGAGTCAAGTGCTGCTGCTTGCATTCGCGTGGCTTGCTGCCTACTCACATCTTTTTGAGCGAAGACACCAAGAAATTGTACAGGTGATGAGGTGCTCAATTGTTGATGTGAAGTTCGAATAGCCCGGTTAACGCTAAGCATGTTCCTTTAGAGATTCCTCGGGGTCGCGCACGCACAGCTACCACCGTTTCCAAACGTATGAATGCGCATTTGGTAAACAGAGCATGACCCGATCTAACGATGATGTTTTCAATAGGACATTGCTGTAGATGATACACTTGTAACTGATGCAGTCGACGAAGCACTCAAAGCCTTTAATACTACAGGAGAAGTTGCTTCCGTCGAAGAGAAGACCCATCAGCTACACCTGGCGTACGGCCGCCTTCAGCACAGCCTGAACGAGCTATCTGCGTACCACCGATGCCACCAGCGCCTTCTGTTTCGCCTCGAAGGGCTTCAAAAGCAATCGATGTCAGTCTCAGAGAATAAGGGCAAGCAAAAGGAAGATGATACCATTCCTGCGTGGGTCATCCAGCTGCTGACGTTGCCAAAGACAGAGTTGGAGGCGCAAATACGCATCGTTTCATGCAGGTACGGGCTGGTTTGCATGAATCTCTTTCATCTTCTTTAAGCTGACACGCTGTTTCATTTCAGCCTCCAGCTGCTCAGCGACGAAATCATGTTCTACAAGTGGATCAACGGAATAGTAGTCGACATCACTGCTCCTGGCGACTTTTCATCGGTCAAGCATAGTGCAAATGATGTGATGTGTCATTTGAACACACAAGCCCAACGAATTGATGCCGTGCTTCGAGGTGATGAATTCCAGAAGCTGACACAGAGTTTTAAAACCGAGTGGCAGAAATGGCGGCAACAAGTCAAGAATTCTCGCTCTCGAATCGAGCAGATGGAGGCAAAGTTTGAAGGTGCCACTCAGGAAATCCAGCGCTCAGAGTTCTTTGACCCACAAAAGATATTCCTCGTGAAGCCGCCTCGTAAACGTGAACCATTTCCTTCCTCGCGTTCGAAAGAGGGAGAAAGTTTTGATGTTGAATTAGACCGTCTAGAAGCACAACTCGAGCGTGTCCTAGGTGAGATCACAAGTGACTACTGCGACCTTGTGTTACGGTGACAAAATAGAAGTATGAATCATCTATGATCAAAGTTCATTGCTCGGTAGGTTGGATTAGATGCGGGATGTTCTTTGCTTTACTTGCCGCCTCCCAGCACGCGCGCCTTCCACTCCGTCTTAACCTTCTTCTTCTTCAATCCATCCTCGAGTTCATCCAGAATCTCCTCCTCTGCGCCTGTCAGTTCTGAAAACGATGTCTGACCGTTAGCCACGAAGGGAAGTCCAAAACGCTCATCAACAATAACAAGGTTCATACCGATGGTGCTGGCGGCATGGCGAAGCTTCTGATAGCTTTCATTCTCCGACGAGATAGCCATGGTGACACGGAGCTCGCCATCGGCCAGTTGCACGTCAAAGACCTGCACATACGGCGACTTCTTGAACGCCACAACAAGCTTGCCGTCGCTCGAGAACGCCGCTTCGCACGCCTCACCAGTCGTAAGGGCAGCGGCATCTTCTGCTGCAATGGTCAACGACCTGAGAGCGAACGACTTGCTCTCGTCTGAGGACTTGACAATTTCAAACACGCGAATGGTGCGGTAGTTGACGAGTACGACCACGGCATTGGCGACAGGCGACACGGCAAGCGACACTGACAGCAGTGCCTTGTCGTCATCGGCAAGCTCGCTCTCGGAAAGCAGGATCTGCGAGTCAAGTAGCGATCCGGAAGCCACGTCCCAGAGCTTGATCGTGTTGTCGAGCGACGTGGAGGCGAGCAAGTCGGGGTCGGCCTGGTCGTGGCGAAGACAGGAGACGCGGGTGACGCTGGCCTTGTGGCCGAGGCAGTAGCTCTCGACGACGGCCGTGCGCGGGAACTGCGAGACGCGGATCTTCTCGTCGCGGTCGGCCGTGATCAGCAGCTTGGAGTCGTGTGTGACGGCCATGTGCGTGATCATGGAGGTCGTGTGGCCCAGCAGCGTCTTGAGGTCGCGTGTGATGTCTGGGAACGGCGTGGCCACGGCCTCACCCGTCTTCTCGCTCACGAGCACCACGCGCTTGTCGACGTCTCCCACGCGCACGCTCGCGAGCGCCAGGCTGTTGGAGTTGCGCGGCATCGCCCTGCAATTGACACGGAAGTCAGTCGACTTGGCGCTGTTCATTCGTCTGCAATGACACACTCGCGCACCTGGAGGAACGGAAGGCGAGCGTCTCGGCGGCCGCGTCCACCTCGTAGTGCACCAGCTGGCGCTCGTTCACCAGCAGCAGCAGCGCCAGCTTCCCGCTCTCCTCGTCCTCGAAGAACTGCACGGCCGTGACGCGCTTGGCGCCCGCCGGAGCCGCCGCCTCGTCCTCGTTGGCGTCGCTCGCGGCCGCCGCCGGCAGCGCCTCGGGCTCGCCCAGCAGCTCGAAGCGCAGAAACGGGGCCTTGAGGCCCGCGTGGGACGCGTCCACAGCCGCCAGCAGCAGCTCGCGGCCCCGCACCGTCGCCAGCAGCCCGCGCGCTGTCGCCACGAACACGCCTCGAGCCGCCATCTTCCAGTATGGAGCAGTAGCTAAATGCATGGCTACACCAGTGGTGGCGGGTATTGGCGCACTATTTCAGCCAATCAGAGACTTCAAATAGTTTTTATTGGCTTAAATTCGCGCCTTTTCGTAAAAAAGGCAGCATAATGGGTAAACTGGTGCGTAATTACAGATTATGTTTTTTTACGCGGGGCAATGCCGCTTGGACATGTTGCATGTCAATCCACAAGTTGCAGGCGATAGATATAGGCAAGATGCTGCTGCGGTAGGTGCTCTTGGCGCGCGCTTCCTGCGGCCCCCACGGCCGCTACAGCTCCCGTTCCACCTCCTACCGCTAGCCTAACGTGTCTATTACTGAAATCCAGACTGGCGCGGCCGCAGCGCGCCTACAGCCGGCGCCAGACGCGCGCGCTCAGCGCCTTCCGCTCGCACACGTGCGGCGAGCTGGGGCGGCCCCATGCAGGCGCGAGCGTCGTTCTTAGCGGATGGGTGGACGCTCTGCGGCCCTTCGGCCCCATGAGCTTCCTGTCGCTGCGCGACCGGCACGGTGTCACGCAGCTGGTGCTCGACAAGGCGCTGCTCGAGTCCCAGCGTGAGTCTGGCTGCTTCTGCTCTCCTCACATTGATTGGCTCACTGTTGTGAACTGCAGAGGATGTCGTGGCGAGGCTGAGGCCTGAGTCGGTGGTGCGCGTGACCGGGACGGTGCGCGAGCGGCCCGAGAAGATGCGCAACGCCAACATGGCCACGGGCGACGTCGAGGTGCTAGTCAAGTCCATCGAGGAGCTCAACGCGTGCGCGGCCAGCCTGCCCATCCAGGTGGGATCGGCTGCGAATGCCGGCGACGCGCTCGCCAGCGAGGAGATCCGCCTGCGCCACCGGTACCTCGACCTGCGCCGCCCCATGCTGCAACGCAACCTCGAGCTGCGCTCCACCGTGTCGCTCGCGACGCGCAATTTTCTCTGCGGGGAGGGGTTCCTCGAGATTGAAACGCCGACGCTGTTCAAGAGCACGCCCGAGGGCGCCAGGGAGTTTTTGGTGCCGACTCGCACCCGTGGCCAGTTCTACGCCCTCACGCAGAGTCCGCAGCAGTACAAGCAGCTGCTGATGGTCGGCGGACTCGACCGCTACTTCCAGCTCGCGCGCTGCTACCGCGACGAAGGAGGACGTGCCGATCGCCAGCCAGAGTTCACGCAGATCGATCTGGAGATGTCGTTCGTGACCCGTGAAGACGTCATGGATCTGATGGAGCGTCTGGTCAAGCACATCTGGAAGTCTGCGGGCCATGAGCTCACTGAAGCGAGCAGCTTCCCGCGCATGGACTTTGATGAGGCCATGAGTCGTTTTGGTGTCGACAAGCCCGACACTCGGTATGGTATTGAGCTTAAAGACGTTGACCAGATTCTTGTCAACTCGACGTTCCCTTCCTTCCAGGCTGCTTTGAACGTTCCGATCGAAAAGAAGAAGGGAACTGGAGCTTACCCGCGTGGAAACAGCAAGCACGGTGCAATTCGGGCCATCAATGCCAAGGTACTCGGTGCGGGTGGGTTCTCGCGCAAGGACATGGATCAGCTCGAGTCGTTTGTCAAGCGCCAAGTTCCGTCTCCAGACACGACCAAGCTTCCCACGAGCGTTTATGTTGCCAAGGTTGGTGCCAACAACGAGTGGAAGGGTGCATCGTTCTTGAAGTCGCTGTCGACTATCGAGTTGGAGCAGCTCGCAGAGACGCTTAACGCTGAAGAGGGAGACGTTGTGGTGTTTGCTATCGGCGACTACACGGCCACGACCGCAGTGCTTGGCCGTACCCGCACGCATGTGTCGCAGCAGTTGTATGCCAAGGGCTTACTTCAAGACGAGCTCTCGCCTACCAATTTTAACCATTTGTGGGTCATCAACTTTCCCATGTTTGAGCGTAGCGAGGACGACGACGACGCGCCGGTTATCCACCACGAAGACGCTGAAGCTGCGTCCCTGTCGGCGACGCACCACCCGTTTACTGCCCCATCGGAGGAGGACGCAGTAGTTCTCCGCGAGATCCTGGCTAGTGCCAGCGACAAGAAGACTCTGCTCCGCGACCCCAAGACGGTGGAGAAGCTGTTGAGCCTCACTGCTCAGCACTACGATATCGTGTGCAATGGTTGGGAACTCGGCGGTGGTTCAATCCGTATCCACCAACCCGATCTGCAGCAGCAGGTTTTCGAAGATGTGCTCGCGCTTCCTGAGCTCCAGAGACAGAGCTTTGAGCACCTGCTGCAGGCGCTGCGGCACGGTGCTCCTCCTCATGGAGGTATTGCACTGGGTCTTGACCGCCTCATTGCAATGTTGTGCGGCGCCCCGAGCCTCCGCGATGTGATTGCATTCCCCAAGTCGGCTACTGGCAATGAGCTCATGACTGGTGCACCAGGCGCAGTGCTGACCGAGCAACTGAGCGAGTACCACATCCAGGTCAAGCCGGAGTAGAAATTACGTGGAGTCGATTGCTGGATGGATAGAAGCATGGTAGTAGACAATAACGTGCTTAGAACTTTGGTGAACCGGTTGTGTAATGTCGGACAGCAGTGAGATTATCACTGTGAGAATTTGTTCGTAGTGGTTGAATCGACTGCATACATGTCTTGTGCTTATCCAGGGTTGGCTACGGCATGGCGATATCGGATACACTCACAGTCAGCGACGAGATTCAGCTTCCCGTGCACGGCTCACCTGTTGAGCGGATCCACATCGGCGGCCTAGTGCTGGGATCGATCTCCGTGACCTCAATAGTGCGGGTTTGATCAACAAAGGGCATTTTTCTTGAAATGCATTCTATTATATGCGTGTGGGAGATATCAAATGTATATAGTTTTGGTTCCATTCAGGTGGAAAATCAGGTGTGGGATAATTCTTCCTTAGAAGTTCTTATCCCAAATGATGAAGGTTTCAAACAACGATCTGATCGTTGAGATGGTCGGGACATTATTACCTTGTTACAATGCCGTCCAGAAACCCAACTGATCCCCACCTCACCATTCACTTTTCTATCTATCGAAGTGCTTGTACACTCGAATCATTGACCATAGCAAACATAACAACAATGTCGCAGTCGATGTGTTGGAAACCGCGAAAATGCCATGAGCAGGATCCGGTGCTTAGAAAAGAACGTAAAAACTCACCATGAAAATAGCCCACTCAGTACCATGCGTAAGCCACTATGGACTTGTTGACTCGCTGGCCGCACATATGGCCGCCACCCTGGTTGCAGTCTGCCCTCTACCTGTGCCTCAAGATCCCTCCACAGCCATCGCGTACCGATTAGTGCCATGCCGCACTCCACCAGCCTTCGACCCCAAACCAATGCTCAAGACTAAACTAATGTGGGGCCGTGCGCTGAAGATCTACAACGCCATCTTTACGTTCATTCTGCCTGCGGCATTCCCACTATTCTGGGTTGGGTTCATCGCTCGCATCGCGGCATTTTTCGTGCTTGGGCCAGTCGGCAACGCTGCGGCCATTGTGTCAGTGCTGTTGCAGCTCCCATCGGCCATCAACATGTTCATCGGTGCCCGCATCGGCTTCCTGCAGATTTTGATTAGATCGTACGACTTCTGCTTTCACCAAGCCGTCATGACGGCGTGTATCGTCACGTTTGGATTCGTCCTGCATTCGCAGCCTGTGAAGCTCGTCATGCTCCTTTTTCTTTGGATTGAGCTATCGAACGGCCTCATTGTTGATGCATGCCTATTGCACAACACACGCACTATTTTGTGGTCAGCTCTCAGCTCGTGCGGATTTGTTGCGTTGCTCGTATTTGGCATTGCATTTGGTCGCATTGCTGGCGCGGATCACCACGAGATTGTGCTCTCCCCCAGCCACTCGGTTGGAACGCAAGACATTCTGAGTAATGCAATGATCACCCAGCTTATGCTCTTCGTGCGTCTAATGCACAACTCCAAGGTGAATTTACAGCAAGACGCCAACAACCCTTTGCGAACAGCAATCCAGTCTCGAATGGTACGCTGTGCTTTGCATTGGGAACTCATCCTAGATGGAAAAATCTCCCCACAGCATCGGCGTACAAGTAGCGTGCTGGGCTCTACGACATTCGCGAGCAGCGACGCAGCCTTGGGGCTTTTGACGCTTACACCAAAAATGAACCACAATGTGTACTATGTAAATGACACATTAGTGCCATCTATCTCGGCTTGGCTACTACGAAAATCGACCCTCCAACAAATACTGTGGCGCATACTGCCCTGTTATGCCGTTTGCGGCGTGAGTATGACGATTTTCTGCTTGGCAACCGCCATCCCACCAACATGGCTAGCTGTCTGCGCACAAATAATCACATGTTGCTGCTGTGTCATTGTTGTTTTCTGCTGTCAACCCCAAGTACTCAAGCAGCTCATCAACTCGTTCAATTTCATTTTTCTTTCGACTCAAATAACTGTAGGGCTCATCTGCCTCTGTGACGCCTTTCGATGGGATACATACAAGGTTCTAGGCATCGTTGATTGCTGGGTATGGTTGCATTTGATACTCACCGTGGACGCAATGATGCCATTGATGAAGAATCGACTACGCTTCAATTTGGGTTACATCCTACCTGTCATCTTGCTCACGCTGGTAGGCCAAATCATCGTGATTGTGGAGATTGTATGGAAAGACAACTGGCATTTGCAAAACCGCGTGCTTTGGCGCGTCGAAATGAGCGACAATCACGGCATGGTGATCCATTCTGCATCTGTGCTGCTAGGGCGGCTTGCAACTTTGGTTGTGAGCTTTTTGAGGCTAACCTATCTCGTCGTCACTCGGTCCAGTGATGACGAGCTCTTTTTGCTACAATGTCCTGTCGAATACGACTATCGCGGATGGAAAAAGACAAGGACGGCACTGGGATCGGTGGACGCTGAATGAACGCAGTGGCCGAGAAAACGTTCCTGATCTATATAAATAAAAACTTCCTCTTGGCTTT